>VZRX01002771.1:300567-348090 GCA_013398075.1 Notiomystis cincta | reverse complement strand
AAAAAAATCCATGTAATTTCAGAAGTTATTGCAGCAACATTGCTGATGAAGCCAAAAGTGCTACAAACTGCTAGGTGAAACACACCAACAAAAAGGTGATTTGTCCCCAAGAACAGCTTTCTTATTTATGTACTGTCACTGTACATTTTGCAGCACAGCAGGAAACACTGTGGATGGCACCCAAGGCCAACAAACCTCACCAGAGGCTTTAGGCAGATATCTTTTACTTCATGTTACAACAGCCCACAAGCACAACACAAGGTCAAACACTGCACTTGACTGAAGGTACTGTCACTGCCAAATGAAGGGTAGCAGCTACTGTTTAAAAACTGTTCTAGCTGGAGGCTCCTCCTCTCCATCTCCTTACTCTTACTTAGAGGTGTACATGGTCTACTATAAGCAATCAGGTTCATATTTTTCAGAATTAGGGGTTTTATTTTTGTAAAAAAATACCAATGAAGAAGGTAAAGACACTCTTGCAAAGACTCCAGGAACTTTAGGAAAGACTCCCTTCTTCCCAGAGGAGCAATACATTATCCTATTCTGACAACCCCAAACAGAGAAGGGCACCATACATGAACTGAAAAAGTTCTTACAGCTATGCAAGTTATTTCAGAGATGTTTTTACTGAAGCTGACCAGGTAACAGAAGGATCCACCCGGTTCCAGTTATTAAAAATCTTCAGTTTTAAGAATGACAATACATTAGTGCCAGCTGAATCAGGGACAGTATACACTCTTGGCTGGACCCAGCAGCAGGGATGCCATTTCCCACATTATACAACAAACTGTGCTACCTTCCCTTCATCTCCTGACTGCTTCTGGGGCTACGTGCACAGGGACATTGCCTGTCACCTTCTGCTGCCCTGCAAGTGCTTTTCTGGCTAGGTGAAACTACAGATTAGTTCTTGTTTTCCTTGCATACTAGTGATACATTAAATTTCAGAACCTCCTCCATATTAGAAGCATTGTTTTAAAATGACTGTCATTATATTATAATATAATTTATTTCCACTTACGTAGTGCAAGTTAAACCCTTCCTAGAAAATGAATTTTTTCCTGAAATTTTTCCTTGTGTTTTGCTGTTCACAGGGTGGTTTTAGTTAAGCGTGAAGAAAGTGCATGGGAAATGCAGTCAAAACCCTTTTAAGGGCCCCCTCATCATTTCCACAGTTATTAGGACAGGCTTCAGGAGACAAAACCAAAGCAAATGTGTTAAAGCTGTCAGTGCCCAATACAATCATGCCCAAGTCTTTGCTACATACCCAGACACTCGGATACTTGCTCAGGATTGCAGTATTGCAGCCTTTGCTAAATCTTGGCATCAGACAGAAGAAGCGTGCTGGAGACATGTCCTGTGCATCACCCATCTCTGCATTCTTCCCTCCTTCTAAATAAGCTGGGGAGCAGGCAGGTACCTGCAGCACCCAGCGGCAACCAAAGGCTCAACCAGCCATGTGCAGTTCTGCCCCAGACTTCTGAGCCACAGGCACTGAATTCAGCACTGTTGTGAATAACTCAACCCCTCCACATGAAAGCTTATGGCCTTTGACAGACTGTCAGGCCAAGTGTATGGAAATACCTCGGAGGCCTCTCAGCCCAGATCTCTCTATTTCACACGAGGAACTTGTATGTGCCCCTGGGCCGGTAACACACAGTAACAAGTCTCAAACACGGAGGCAATTGACTGCCTTTCCAACAACTGAAACCATATTCTCTCACGATGATGGGAGCCATAAATCACGGGAGTGAACAGAAGGCACAGCACTGATACCTCAGTAATTGGTCTGCCATGGTATTACCATGGTAAAGTGGGATTAATGTTTACCTTGTCAGACCTACACACCACACTGTGCTGCGACAGATGGAAGGCTGGCTGTGCTGGGAGGGGACCAGATGCACCTGTTCTTTTCCTCTCCTTTAACAAACTTTGGTAATGTTTCCTACCTGCTGAGCTTCCTACCAGTAAAACCTGTTGCAGTATCTTGAAGTTTATATGAAGGAAAATGCATTACCCTGTCAGAAACAGAACTGGTCAGAGGGAGATGGATTCTGCTATTTTCAGAAGTTGTGTTTAACTTTTTTCTTATTGTAAATGAACTGTGCAAGAGTTAAGTGTTATTTTTAACAAGCTTCTCTGTAAAACAATTATTTTGCCTGTCCGTATTTGGGTCCCCCATATATACCTGTCTGCAGGGAGAAAGCCTCCAGGTGCTGGTTTTCAGGGCTAGAGCCTATCTGAGTCTGAGACCTCTCCCTAAGGCAAAGCCCTAGCAAGAGCACAGAGCCACAGCTTTATGCCACCACCCTGGACCAGTCCTTCATGTCTCAGGCCTGAAAGTGCACCCATCACTCACTAAATTAGCCCTAATGAGATTACTCAGATTACTCCTGTAAGCAGACACTGCTAACGTGACTGTTGCAAGATCAGGCTTTAAGCTCTGTAGCTGTCTGCATCAACATGTACACACTCAGGCACATTCTCACAAGCACAGATTGAAGAGTCTAATATTAAAAAATTAAAATCCACATTTCTGAATATTTATTAGTAACCAAAGAAAAGGCACTGCTTAAAGAATTAAACTACCATGATATTCATTAGTATAAACTTAGAAATTTGACATCACAGTTATTCAGACATCTAAATAGCTCAAATTTTCTTGGAATAACTACCACTGCATGGGTCAAGCAATGGAAAGACAGGAAAATCATATCCTGGAAACATGTGAATTTGTCCTGTATGCAAGAACAGGACCTGGAACTCAAGACTTTGCTAAAATCCAAAGAGAAAATGTAAGTCAGACCAGAAGCAGATGCACTGCCTGCCTGGCAGAGCTGCCCAGAGCTGCTGAAACAAAAACTCCCAGGTACAGAGGTAGAAAGGCGAAAGACCAGCACACACATCACTTTTACACCACTCCCTGTCAGCAAGAAGGGACATGTGACGAGCTGACAGCTGCATCTGCACACTTGAAAAACTATCTCAGCTGAAGTCTGGGTGACTTCTTGGCAGAGCTCTTCATGTTGTAACTTGTATTTTTCTATTTTTCTTCTTCTTTTTTTCTTTTCCTTTTTTTTTAAACTACAGAGAGGCCTATTACCTGTTCAAGTCAGCTAAATTGTCAACTACAGAAATAAATCTGCTGACTAGTATATTAAAACACATTTATCCATTCACTGCCCATATCACTGGAAAACTACGTTATTCCCCAGGGTTTTTTCTTCTTCTTTTTTTTTTTTTTAGTCTTCAAACATTGTAGTTAACTTCTATTGTAAATATCCATGTTTATATCCATGTAAATAGCCATGTTCCTCCCTAAGTCACAGCTACAAACACTGTCTTACAAGTAGCTTTTCAAAATTTTACCTAAAACCAGACAGACTGTAGTATAATATACATTTGTCTTGTAAATGCAAACTATTTAAAATTACTTGTTATTTTATAGGTTACACTGTACTTTAATAACCAAAGTGTCACTGCTCTTAGTTTTAAAAGAAACTACTTTCACCACTGGTAAGTAACTGCATATAATTTACTTGGTAGATATTTTGAATTTGTTTTTCCAGTTGAGTTGAGACAACTGAGATCTTGTGGGCTTGTGCCAGACAGGCGTGGGTGTTGAAGATCTGGATTTCTGAGCCGGCATTGCTCCATCTGAGCAAATCAATTCAGGTTAGAGCCAGTCAAGCAAGGACTTACATCCTGCAGACAGACAGGGCATGATCTACATTTCATATATGTGCCTCCTAAATTCGGAACTCAAACAGGTATGTACAAACTGCATCCAGCATATGCACACACAGAAAGGCATATCAGGATAAATCCAACTAAGGAAGAACTTGAGATGCCTTAACTCTCATCACCACACCAGTAACGGCCAGCACTGGGTCCAGTGCTGCAGGCCCTTCTCATGAGGGGCAGGAGAACCTACTAGGGATATTGACATCTTTACTTCTAAGGATGATGTGCTTTTGCAAGGCATTTTTCATTTAGATACAAATTTAAGTTCTTTACAGATGAGGTGAGCACAGGCTAAAGCTCCAGCTTCCTAGTGGTGTACTTGGAACACTGAGCAAAAGGTTCTCACCTGTAACAGGCAGAGCTGTGCTTTGTTTGGGACTGTCCTATGGTCTGCTGCTAAGTACTGAAACACACCCTGAGCACCCAAGCAGGACCTCTTCAAAGGGCATGGCTGCCTCTCTGCTTGCTCACAGCACTGTGCTAAGACGTGGATAAAACCAAGGTAACACTCCACTACGCAGTTAACTGGGGAATTTCAGGGAGGTAACTTTTCAAGATAAAGAGCTTGTTGAGAATGATTATGCCTGGGACCATAATTAAAACAGACACCCTAGTTCAAAGGTTTCTTTGGTTAGTAAATCTAACTGAAATTACTACCTTTCACTCTGTGCCCCTTTATGGCTCCCTCATTTGTAAACTGGGGTTAAGAATGCACAGCTCTCTGTGAGTAGATGAGACAGGCTATATAAAAGCACAGCTGTACAAAGGCAATCTTGTTTCTCACAAATATCTCAAGTTAAATATGACTTCAAAAAAAAAAAAGCAGCTCAATTTAATTCCAACACAGCACCTATTTTTGTCCCTGGATCTAAATATGCAGCAGACAGCTTGCCTCTACCACTTTACATTCCTCCCAAAAATTCAGCTTGGATCATGTCCCACTTTCTTTAAATGTATAAATCCCCATATCATCTGCAGAACTTGACAATCACAGAGACTGCTTCTATATCAAAGCTTTAAAATATGTTGTAAAGCCACAGCAACTATGCACTTGTGTAACAACTGAACTGTAACCAATGCTGACTGCAAAGCAAGTTCATGAACTTCAGCTGTGATATATCCAGTGCACCATTTTTGTTCAGATTCCCAGTTAAACGGGTCAGGGATTTCAACAGATGGACTACTGTTGCCACCCAGCTGAAAAAGCTTCTGCTCAACAGCTCAATCTAGGTGTTTGGGGTAGTACCAGCCTTTGTCAATCCAGCCAACTTCCTTATTATTCTCATCCCTTGCTCCAGAATGTAGTTTTATACTGATATTTCTAGATCTTTTATCAGCACATACAGAAAAGCCCCACACAAACCCAGAGACAGTGAACACCGGTGCCAACATATTTCTTCCACAAGCTTCATTTAAAGTGGCAAGTGGCAAAACAAACAAAAAACCCACCAGCAAAACTCAGCGGTTTGCTTCAAAGCTGTCTTACTTGAAAGGTCCATTAGACTTGTTTAGAGACTATTTTGCAAATTCTCTCTCATTAATAAGTAGCCACACCCAGCCACACAGGTAGCTTTTAATGACAGGTGCTGTCCAGAGTTACCCAGAAACAAAGATGTCTTGGGCTCCAAGGGAATGAAGGTAATCCTAACAGAGGGCTGCTGGACTGTGACAGAGATGCTGAATGGGTGCTTCAGAGAAGTCTTACTGAAAGTGAACAAATGTTATTTATGTTAGGTCTACTTCCCCCAACACACAGTTGCTGGGAAGTATGTCCTGCCATGGGAACTGGAGGCCGGTGAGGCTGGGAAGCCCCACCCTTCCAAGCAGCTTCAGGGCTCAGCTGTGCAGACACACCAGCACAAGGACAGGGCATGGAAATTAAAGGAAAGCAAGTGCACAGATTTATTTTCAAGGGTCTAAATCAGATGCAAGTGTTTAAGAAGGATCCAAATTAAAATGAACTCTTCAATGTCAAAATACCATTAACAGGTCAAGTAAATGCAAACATGCTGATCATTCCTTTCTTTTCTTGGAGCTTTTAGAAAACAAATACATTTCATATCAACCTTTAATTCCCCAGGTGATCTGCATGATTTAGTGATACAGAAAACATTTCTAATGGCACCAAAATGCAACAGCCACGACAAATTACATTTGTTAACAAGCTGTCACTAGGGGGTGTTCAAAATAATTATCACTGTTTGTCTCAAGTTAATTTAAATTACTGCAAGTGCCTTATATGACTGCATTTAGTAGTGACAAGATGTCTTAAGTTTAACAGTGTATTTGCTTCTTTGATGCCTGCATTAAAATAACGCTCCCTACTTTTTCTCTAGCGTTTTTATGGATATTTGTTGTTTCTCAGACAACTGAACACAGCTAATGTAAAAATATCCTAGGACATTTTAAAGGTAAAGCAATCTAAAATGCTGCCAACAAGCACGTAACATCCTAATCTAAGAATAAGGAGGAAAAAAGGCAAAAAGAAAATCAACTGAAAGTTCAATACTCCTTGTGATAGAAGTTGCTTTACCTAGTACTTAAATGACNTTTTTTTCTCCTAGGACATTTTAAAGGTAAAGCAATCTAAAATGCTGCCAACAAGCACGTAACATCCTAATCTAAGAATAAGGAGGAAAAAAGGCAAAAAGAAAATCAACTGAAAGTTCAATACTCCTTGTGATAGAAGTTGCTTTACCTAGTACTTAAATGACAATGCTACAGACAGTTAACAGTTCCAATTTATTCTTTGTACTAAAGGCATAGATCTGAAATGGGTTCAATAATCCTTCAGGTATAGCTTCCTAAAAGAACACATTCAACTAGTGTAAGAAAAAAACCCAGTATCATCGGTATTGTTTTGAAACTAATTTTATCCTCTTTAAACCCTTTCACTGGAATTGCTTTCACTGCTCATGTGTATCATTCAATCAATCTACATACAACCACTCTTTATATTTTTACTCTCAGCACTGCACTATATAAACTAAACCTAAAAATAGGCAACTGAGATGCTTCCAAGTAGCTCGGTTTTGCAGCACAAGAGCAGCTTTCAAACACATGCAGTGTAGCCTCTTGGTCAAATTCTGTTTCGTTTCATCTGAGTATTTGCTTTTTGGAATTCCTTATTAGAAAGGGCAGTTGGAGTATGGAACTTGGCCAAAACCATCAACAGATGTACGGTGAATGAATTCAGTAACAGTAAAAAAAGCAGGATACATGAGCAGAAGCTCTTATAGTAACTTGACAACTAAAATAATGAAAAATAAGTTGATTTCTATTTTTTTATTTTATAGCTCCAAGGCTTTTCAGGAACATACGGTCCACTCCTAGCCTTTAATGGCCTTTTACTTCATTAAGGTTTCCAGTTGGTAGGGAGTTCACATCTTGACATCCCTATGAACCTGAACCAGAGCTATTGTCAATATGAAGTAGTTTCCCCCTATTCTGCAGCTCTTTAATGAAACATAAGATTATTTTAAGTCCATAATCTTCTCAGCAGGATTATCGACTAGTAGGTCTGACCCTAATATTGCTCATCTGAACAGTGATCTGGCAGATGCACTGAGAAAACAAAGGCTAAACACATACCTGTCTGGAGGGTCTTGTAGCAAGACATAATAGAGGCTTTATGACTAACTACTTAAATCCGGTTTTATTTGACAATGCTAACCAGATGTCTTCTGGAAAACAAATCAAGTGTTTCAATCACTGCTGCTTAAATACATTCCTTGAATTTGGCCAACAAAGCTAAACAGAAGCTAGAGTCAGCCAAATCCAGCTCTTTGGAAGATGAGATAATAAATGAATCATCGCAGACATTGGAACAAACGAGCCCTATATTATGTACATAGCTTGAACCAACACAATTACCCTGCCCTGGGAGGGCACAAAGTACAGGCAATTGTGCAGGAAGTTTCAGCAGTTATAGTCTGAAAAGGGGTATGAAAGTCAACATGTGAACTGTTCCCACTACTTACAGCAACATCTTCCTCAGCACATACCCAACACCTTGTTATCTGCTGGAAAGGACAATCAGTGTGGGCAGTGACCAGCAGTGTCTGACAAAAGATCGCCCCTCATCCTCAACTTCAACGGTGTAGAGAGTGTCCACAACACTTCTCAGGAGTTGGATATCTCCTAACAGCCTGGTATCACTTCAGTCTGGCTGTGTTTGACCTTCAACACTAATACAGTTATTCCATCCCTGCCCTTCACGCCTATTGTCTCCCAGCTCATGAAAAAATGACAACACACAGAGCTTGCACTCCCCCACTTTTTTTTTTTTTTTTTAAATCAGAAGTGCTCTACATTGCTAATTGCAGGAACTGGAAGACAAGTGTCCCTTGGAAATTCAACTATATATGCCTCACTCTGGCTCCCATCACAGCAACTGACATATATCCACATTTGAGGGAGAATTTAGAATAGCTCAAAAAAGGGAGAAATTAAGAGTTCAGGTACATGGTAAGAATTCTTTTTTCTGTTCATTCGCTTCACCATAGCTTGCTAGATTATCTGAGGCCAATGCATTCTGAATTAAACTTTAGGATTTCCTTTTAGGACATTGAACCTCCACCTGTAACACACTGTTAATATTGCAAATCTGCTCAGAAGGCAAACAAGCACACTTATGATATGCCCCAAGCAGTTAAACAAACCAACACTACAACAAAGCTGTGTCTCCTCCCCATCTTCATGCTTCATGCCTTATTGCTTGTCATTTTTAGAGTTCACAACACGAGGATTAGTCTCCATTTACTTTCACTACCAAGTATTTGTGTCATTGCTATACACTACAGCTGTTCTATCTGTGCTCCCAGCTGCAGACCAGTGCCCTTCAGAGACTTCCTCAGACACCGGTTCTTCAAACAGGGCCAGGAGGATCCAGGTCTGTCAATGCACCGTGCCAGGGATGGGAGCTGTTTCACAGTGCTGCCCTCTTGACTCTGGCTGAACACCCACTGAACCCCTTGGCCCTAAGGACCAAGAACACCGTGGGAAAAGCTGCAGTATGTGGCACTGGGCCCTTCAGCACAGACGACAGCCTGCCTTAAAAAACAGTGCCACTCTGAGCAACATCAAACTCACAGCCCTGCTGCTGCCCAGACCAGACTCAGCGTGCTAGTCCAGACACTCAGCAGACATTAACAACATGAGACTAGACAAGTCTAGTAGTCCTTCAGTCTTGGAGCAGGGCACACAGCAAGGGAACAGGATTGATTTGAGGATCCTGGCCCCATGCAGAGCCTCAGCTCTTCCTTCCCATCTGTCGTCTTCATCTCCTGTTTCCATGACCTCCTAGGACGCAACAGTGACACGAAGCACAGAGTCACGTTAAGACTCCTCAGTGGTTAATACTGTTTTGTTTCTACTGTTTTGTTTCTATATGAACAACTGTGTTTTGGGAAACACCTTTCATAAACTGACCATGAAAACACAGGGAAGAGGCTTTCAGGAAAAGGCCAGCCAGAGCACCTTGGTCCTGAGGGTGAGAAAATGTGCATCTTGCATGGCACGAGTTACCCCATCTGCTTCAGCAGGCACTCTGAGGTCCTGGCTCCTTCCCCAAGGAAAAGGAGAGTCTGCCTTATCAATGCAAACAAAGCACCACAAAAAAATACTGTATCCATCACCACAACCCAAGAATTGCATCATTTCTAAAAGTTTAAATCCAATTACAATGGTACAATGACTGTGAAGCGCAGCTGAAGTTACCCTTCTTCCCCAGACACATTAAGCCACTGAGACTTTTCATTTAAAATGAAGTAGCACAGCCTGTGTTTAATATATCAAGACACTGATTTTAGTCAGTAACAACTTTAAATTTTAATAGAGGTTACATAAAGTAACTTCAGTCTTCAAGAACAGAAAGACTATGCAACACAACATTTCCAGGTTCCAGGTTAATTTTCTAGTTCAGATTACTGGACAATTCTGCTTTTTAAAACTTCAGAGGGCAGCAGAGCACATGCATGCCTAAAGGATAAATAGCTTTACCTCAGTTATGAACATATTGAATGTAAGATCTCACCACTTATACTTGAAAGCTTCATATAGGAAAAGCACAGTATTTCCCCTTAATTTCAAATGAATGAAAGGCTAGTTCATAGGTAAAAGCCTAAAATATCTCCCTATGCAACATCTACTGTCACATACTGCATCCATTTCCACAGTGTTGATAAGCAGAGGACACACCAATATATAATATACAAAGTAAAATAATCTACTCCATGAAAGTTAATGAAAATCTTTTCCTCCTCCAAACACAACACTGCTTCCTGAAAAAATATGCAGAGATCAGCAGACTGTGTACTTACTTCTCTCAAGACAGGTTAGATACTATTTATTTTAATATCTCTAACTTTTTATTCTTAAACCAACTTAAGCAGTAATACTAGCTTCTACTTCTTAAGTGGTACTTATAATTTTATTCTATATAACAGACAGCTTCTTATTTACTTAAGTAGATTTTTTTTTATTAGACCCACACTGTAAAGAATTTGCTGTTAAANCACAACACTGCTTCCTGAAAAAATATGCAGAGATCAGCAGACTGTGTACTTACTTCTCTCAAGACAGGTTAGATACTATTTATTTTAATATCTCCAACTTTTTATTCTTAAACCAACTTAAGCAGTAATATTAGCTTCTACTTCTTAAGTGGTACTTATAATTTTATTCTATATAACAGCTTCTTATTTACTTAAGTAGATTTTTTTTTATTAGACCCACACTGTAAAGAATTTGCTGTTAAAATTGTACCAGAACAGCTTGTCCTTGCACTGACTGTCTTAAAAGCTACCCAGGATTCCATGTGGTTACTATTAGATGGGTGAAAATACCTTGATAAAAATACTTTGCTTGAATTATTTTGAAAGATTTTATACATCTGATATTTTTACAAGTGGTTTAAATGTGGTCTACACATGAATTACTACTTGTTACCTAAGTTGTATACATCCTTTTCCATTCACAGGGGGAGCCATGTCTGTAGCAACAAATTAATAGTCTTCAATCAAGCTGTGTACCAATCAGTTCTCATAATGGGAACAAGAACAGGACTGGAAAACTTTCAAACATGTCTTTTGATGGTCTGAACAACACTGCTAACTTAGTCCACGAGACCTCATTATCAGGTTCAAGGGGACCACCAGAGGTTCTTTCTTCAATCCCAACCTCCTCCAAAGATAGGATTTAACATACACAAATTAGTTTTGAATAGTGCTTGTCTCACCTATTCTTAAAAACATTAAATTATTTCATAGCCCCAAAAATTTCTGGGGGGCATTTCAATATCTTTGCCCTTGTATTTCTCCACTGCTGTACACTGCCTCATTACTGACTCAGCATAAAGCAAAAATAGTATTTGCTTTAGTTCTACTTCCTTCCAGTTTCCCTTTGGGCCACCATTTTTTGGAGACAAAAGTGATTCATCCCACTTTCTGCAGAGAGTGGAGTGCATTCTGTCATGCAGTGTTATTCTTTCCCCACCATCCATCCTGCATGTTGGGTCACATACAGCTGTCCTACTGCTCCACAGTTAACCTCAACCCAAGAATCTGAAATACCAAAGGGATGGCAAAATGCAAGCCTTATCATGAGGCCAAGACAGGCAGAACTGAAGTCCCCATGCTAGACCAATGGTGCTTCTCATGAGACTACTTTAATCTCATCTATCCTGTGGTCACATAGCACTGAATCTCCTTTCTACCTATTAAACTTTAGAAAACTTTTGTCTTTTCTAAAGAAACAGGTGGAAAAGCAGTTCAGCAGTTGTCAAAATTATATGTCACAATTCTGACAGTGCTTTTACACTGAATGAAACTGCTCTGGATACAGAACTTTTAACCCAATTTTCCAAGTCTGAGAAGAAGCACCAGTGCCTTCCTGATTTCACAGTGCTGGCTGAAGCAACAGAGTAAAACTGATAAAACTTTAGTCAGTTCCTCTCTTACTATTACTCATGCTGTAGCTTCTCAGGACAGGTCCAGACAACAGCAAGGAGTTATTTTAAAGCTGCACTTAAGGGAAAAAAAAGCATGGCTCAAGGAAAGAGCTTGAGGTTAAACAAGTAAGTAAATAAATAAATAACAGAGTTTTGTTCACTAAGTCAGCAGTATGAGATCGGGTGAAGGTACCATCAGAGTTTCTTCTCTCAGTTACTACCCTGAAAGCATGAAACTGAAGCTCACTTCATTACCAAGCAGTCCTACACCATGTACACAAGTCAGTTTATTTAACACAAATGGCTAACTGGCAAATTGCAGTAGTACTGAATAGCTTCTTTTTTATAATGAGCAGCACCTCCAGAGAAAAATCCCACCAGACCAAAATAACCAGGTGTGTAAGAGGGGGAAGCAGCATATATTACTTGCTTTCACACAAATATATTAGATATAAATTTGTTTAAATAGAACATGAAACTGCAGTAGATACATTTCTGATAAAACTCAAGAAAATCAGTGCAGCATTTTAGCCTGTGCAGGTATTTTTTTTTAGTAATAGTCCAAAACAGAGAACAGAAAAAAAAAAAGAGAGAATGAGTGGATAAGGTTCACAAAAAGCTAACAATAATCAGTATTCTTTTTAATCTAAAGCAGGCAAATATTTTTATTTTGTAAAGGATTGGTAAGTGTGCCTGCAGGAGAACAATAAATGTTTCAAGGCTAAGGAACTGCACAACTGTATTAATCTAATAAGTACAGAGGGCACACAGGCTATCTGCTGAGCCATGCAGGAGCCAATAACACTGGCTGTCAGGACTTCCCTATTAAATGATAACAAAAAGCACCTAGTAAGAGACAGTGAAATTCAATTAACTGGGGAAATGGCAAGAGAAATAAAATATGGCAGTCAAACACTTCTCTATTCAGATATACAAAATGAAGTTTTCTTCAAGTCTAAAAAGCAGAAATGTCATGTTAAACAAATAAAAAATACAACATTCTTTTAAATCAGGTTAACTTTGCAAGGTATCAAGTACCTGCAGTTACTGCTGAAACAAAAAGGGACTTGAACAAGTTGGCTCTTTGCAGGGCAACCCCCTTTGTTAAACAGCCAGTGCAAAGAAAAATCTAGGTTAACTGTCTCCAGAACATGAACATTATACTGTTATTTTAAACTTTATGTCTGGCCCAGGCACAGATATTCTGCAGGCCTCCTTGCTGGCTGCCTGTCTTTGTTCTCATGGCTGCACTGACACAACACAATGCCTCCCATGACACACTGCACAGGTACAGCCCCAATTAAGGTAGTAGGGGTAAAAACTGGGCCTTAAAAGTATGCTGAACCCTTCTGCAAGAAAGCATTTTTATTACTGGAAGAGTCCTAGAGAGTGCCCTGTTCCCCATTTCCCTTTTCTGCCCTCAGCACCTTTTCCAGCTTCTCACAAGCAACCACAACCCTGGAAATGACAGTGTACAACACCATGAGAAATCACCAAATGAAACACTTCTGATGTGCTTTTTACTCCACAAATGGACTAATTCAGTACTTACTGAAACTGAAGGTACCAGTTTGGAAACACTCTAAAGACTAAATGGAAATGGCCAAGAGACACGTTTTTCTATTTAGAGTGCTCTGTCAGGTAACACAATTTACTTGCCTCTTCTTCGAAAAATAATTTTTGTCCTGTCCCTTTATTTGAGTGGGTAAATCCCACTAAGGTTCTACATATGGTGCAGAAAAACAAATAAACTTCCAAACCCTGAAATTTGGATATGTTTTTAAAGACTGGCAAAAAGTACTGTCCTTTTATGACATGTCTGTGTCAGTAGCAGCATCTTACCTCTCAGCACTGACTTGAGGTTCAGCTTGGCTTGTCTGTGCAGGTCTTCCACACAAGGTGGTCTTGAGGAGGGTAGGAAGACATTTTCCTGCTGGTGCCATGGAGCAGTGTAGTGCACAGTCCATCTACTCTCTTCATCTAGGTTGGAAACAGCTGCAGAGACACAATAATAAGAAAATTAAATGTTACTACAGATAACTCTATCGCAAAATCCCACATGTAAGTTTGCCACACATCATTTACGAATGAAAGAAGCATTGTTTGCCACTGCAGACCCATCAAAATACTCCTTAGAACCTCACTTCCATGATGGTTAAAAAACCTTCCTTTCATTTCTAGTCTAAAATTATGTTCTGTAGGAAACACCTTTTTCTCTTCCCATTTTTATACTTGCTGGTTTATTTACTCTAAACTTGAAACTCTGTTTTCCCCCCCTCTAGCTCCCACTCTTTACAAAGGAATCATGCATGGCAGGTGCTGTGCAGTGCAGAATAGCTTCCTCTTGGCTCAAAGGTGCCCCTGGGAATATGACAGCCCTCATGAGAGATGACAACAGGTTCATTTGTATTGGGAAACAACCTTGCCTGACCTCCTGCTTGCTCAAACCGGAAAGAAGATTCCAGTGAAGCAAATAAATTAGCTACCTTCCTTTGTCCTGAGTGGAAGGCAAATATGAACAAAAGCAATCCCATGGACAAATACTGCTCAGAGTACAACAGCACTGAAGAGGGCTATCTCTGGTCACCTCTTTGCAGTCAATACAAATGTGAAAATAAAACACAGACCTTGTTCAAGTTCAAAGTTCCCTACAGACAGTCTACCAATGAAAGAGCCAAAGTACATATTGCCAAGATTTGTTTATCATTTATGCTTCCCAAGAGACAGTCGCTGCCTTTTGTTTCAAGTTTATCATCAATAAAAACTTCTACAGTTGAATAGCCTTATCCCTCTACCCTGCTGTAAACACTAAAAGGGCAGTTGGGGGTCATATTTTATGATCCCCCAGGCACCCTTTGGCCTTCAGCCAGCCTGCACATCCTTGCTTTTTAGTTCTCCAAAGCTGAAAAAGCCACTACAGATGTGCTGCCTTCCAAGCACCTGCCCTGCTGCCACAGGCACATTGCCCCTGGCTGCACTGTCAGCTCTGCTTCTTCCTTTGCTGCTGCACTGCCTGTGGCATCACTCTGTGGTTTGCCTGATGCCCTTGTGGTAGCAAAGGAGGTATGCAAAACTGAGAAGAAAAAAGGATGCAACGGCCTCCTGTCATCTGAAAAATTACCCTTTCCTTAACACTACTGTGCACCTGCTGGGATAATTTCAAATGGAAACAACTAGTACTCCTTAAAGAAAATAAGTTAATGCCTATAGCTTCAAAACCTATCTACAGCCTACTGCTCAGTGCCTGTTCTTTCCTAAAAGGACTTGGGATAGGGGGCAGGTTTTTATCTGCCTCCCCTCACATATTTAATGAGTTTCAGACCTCGAAAAAGGTTTTTAAAGAATTTCAAATGAGTGTCCTCGTCTCTGTGTCTTCATCCCGCATCCCACCCCCTCTCCCAAGACATACTGGTTGCAACAAGGCAGATACACATCTAGCCTGTGCCCCCTTTCCCCGTTCTTGCTAACCAGTGGCCAAACTTAAATCACAAAAACCAGAGAAATCCTCACCTTCCTGGTTACAGCATCAATCACCCCCATCTAACAGCAAACATGACACTTAAAGTCAAGGAAAGGCACCCACGCCATTCCCTGGCTGAAACGGCGGACGGGGAGGAGAAAGAGGAGGGAAACACCTGCCGGCAAATCCACTGTCTGGCTGCAGTCTTGCCACCCCAAAATTAAGGTTTACTGCTCGTCAGAGCAATAATGGCCATCAAAACTCGTCAACATGAGTGCTGCGCAATTTGCCAACTACTCTCTCTGGATGATGTCTGTCCTTCATGACTGAAAAGGAAGAGCAACGTGATTTTAAAAGCCATTCTGAAACCAGAACATCTTTAAAACCAAAGCTTGGCTCAGAACAAACTTGATGTAGACACCTCATGGATACAAGCCCATAGCTGCACAAGCAGAGACAGATGTCTGACAAAGCATGAAGACAGCACGACACACCCTGCCTTGTCACCAAGTTGCCCGTTTCACACTGAGAACTTTGGTTCCTTCAAAATCACCGTGACGAAGCACTTCCAAAGACAGTGTCCCAAAGCAGAGGTCCTAAAGACCCTCACAAGGCTGCCTACACACACTCCACAATGATAAACGATGAAAAGAGTGAGATAGGCTTAAAAAGAGGCTCCAGGAAGCAGAAGTGAAGCCGAAGGGACTTGCACTTTCCTTCAGAGCTGGGCTGCCTCCTGAAAGGACAGCGAGCACACAGAGCTATACTTACTCTTTCTCTTGAAAAGTTTCATGAGAGATTTAAGCTTTGTGTTGATGAAAACCACCATTTTCAAGATGCTGAACTGCGATCCTGGAGCTGAAATCCCATAGAAAGGAGGAGCTGCAGAAGGGTGACTGACTGCCAGACAACCTGTTCAAACTCTACACACCGAATTTCTCTTCTTCAGGTTTCTCCCCTCTGCCTTTTCTTTTTCTGAAATCACTTTAAATTTGTCTAGATCTTTCTGACAGACGAAGTAATTCACAGCTCTTTAGTCTGAATTTCTCTTCGAATGTAACCTTGTGGGTTGAAAACAGCCACTTCCAACAAGCAAAACTGGAGAAAAAAATCACCCCAGCTGTTATTCACGTTTGCGCAGGCCGAAAAAGGCTTTCTCGCTGGCCACAGCAGTTATTCCGCTCTTGCTCTCCTCCTTTCCTCCGCTCTCCAAGTTTGGCTGCTCCAGAAAGTGCCGGGCGGGCAGGTGCCGGCCCTCCTTCCCATGGCTCCAGCCGGCTGTGCCGGCGGAGCAGCAGGAGATCCCGGCACCTTCCCTGCTCCCGCCCCCTCCCGCCGCACCTCCCCGGTGCCGCCGCCGCCGCCGGGGGGGCCGCGCAGCCCCGGCCGCCTTCCAGTTGCAAATGAGTGTTGCATTTTCGTGCTAATCAGGATGCTCTCCTTTCCCACCGCTCCCATCCTTCCCCCATCTCCCCCCCACTACCCCCCTTTTTTTTTTTTCACCCTCTTGCTCCCACGTTATTAAGGATCCAGAGCTGCGCCTTAGCTGGCTCAACACGCAGTCTCGGCTCTGCACTGCCTTCCTTTCTAGTCCCACTGCTCCCCCCCAGTCACTGCCACTGCCTGAGACATCGGCACACTAATTTTACATACTGAATTTTATTCAGTTACACTCCTAATTTATTCTTATTAGCGTCATCTCAGACCAGATACATGGAAAACAAAATCGAGTTACGTCTGGCTAATAGAGATTCTGTTATTCATCAAACGAAACTTGTGCTGGGAGATGAAACAGCCCAGCTTTTTGAGATGTACTTTATATATCCTCATGTCTTAAAAAATATATCTGTACAGAGGTCCACAGTCATCCTTCCTAAGAATTAACTGCAATTTTGCAGAAGTTAAAGAGAAAATTCTAAGCACCAAATGAATGTGCTCAGCAGGGCAGGCCCTTCGCACAATGTTCAGGCTCAAGAAGCAAGCCCTTCCCCACAAAGCAAGCTTAGGAAACCCCCTCGGGTTAACAATGAAAAGGATTTTTTTCCTCAGGAAAAAGAAAAATGCCAGCAGTGGGGGGCTCAGGCTGACCCCAAAGCTGCAGCAGGATCCAGCCTCTGGAGCACAGCATGTAAAAAGCAGATGCTCCACAGGAACTTCTAAGTTTCACCAAACATATGAGACTCAGCAGTGCAAAGAACAGACTGTAAACGAAGTCTGTTCATCATTGTCTGAACACAGTATCATCAACATTTTATCAGTATTTTCCAAATCCAGAGATTTTGCAATTGCAACAGGGGCTTGACATCAAAACTACTGTGAGCAGCAGGTCTCTCCATCAGCTGCTGGTCCAAGAGACGTTTTGACGGGCACAGCTCTGCTAAAAGGACAGAAGACCATGGTGCCACGGCAGCAGTGCCAAGGAAGGCACCTCCGCCTTTTGCACTGATTTCTATCAAGTACCTTACACAAAAAAATGATGCTGGCATTGAACTCCGATAACGAGGTAAGTATTTAGTGCCGTTTTTGAATCAAATACACAGTAATACCCCTGTCAGACATTTGCCATTACCCATCCACAGACCAGAAATTCGTGCTTGCTGGACACACACTGGAAGTGAGTGCAGAGAGACTCCATTTCTTCAGCTGCACTGACATCTGAAAGCAAACCGAGGAGATGGAAATTTCTTTTCTAGTGTGGTGTTGATCATTTTTATGATTGTAGGAAGTGCGTCTTCCTACACCTGCATCTTCTTTCGCTTGAAGGAAGGGGAGCACAGGGAAAGGAGAGAGTTTCAAGCTATAAAATGATGGAGTCTGGGCTGCTGGAAGTGAGACAGACTCTTCAAAAGGTCTTTATGGAACCTCAAAAGAGCCTTGCAAGCCCTGGGAAGCAAGACTTTGTTACCTTTTTGTGGTCAAGCCACTGTGAATCAACATGATCCTTGAGCGGCTTGGAATCCTTTCCATTTGACTCCGGGCTACAATGAGTGCCAAGTGCAGTGTGCTCTTTGTTACTGGGTCCTCAACCCACCCTGGAGCATTTCTGAGAACAAGCACTTGACCACTATTCTCTAGAACTGATCTCCGGCACTGAGGCAGACATTCAAACCCAACAACAAACAATACCTAAATGGATGTCTGCCTTTCATCCCCCTCCCCGCCCCGACTTTGCTTCCACCTTCCCTCAGGTCATGCTGTTAAAGAGGTCAGACATCAAAAATGGCTATCATGGGGGACTACCCCAAAGGACACACCGTCTGGCTACTCGTATCTGCACCTCTGAGAGTCTGCACCAGTCCAACAACAAACAAAACCTCTTTCCCATCTGAGACAAACCCACTGACTTCCACAAAATTCATCACGTTGTCTCAAGCCAGCTTTTTGTAAATGCTTTTCCTGTCTCAAGAAACTGTAATCTAATAGCAATTATCTCAGAACTTAAAGCATGAAATGCCTGCACTCCTCTACACTTAGCCTCTCTACATTGAGAAGGGAAGGAAAAGATAGGGCAGTTTAAGAAAATTTATATTGTAGTCACTACTCAAACAGATAAAGGACTTCAGCCTCAAACATTGCCAACCCAGCAGACAAACTCACGAAAATCCCCACCAAACATCAAGGACAAAAAAACCCCACCTAAAATTAACTTGACAGAATAAAATTTAAAAGCTGGTTAAAGCTAGATAAAACCATCATGAGCAGTAGGTGTGTACACTGTGATATCAGTTCTTTTCATGCAAATGACTCAGAGGCAAGTAGCAGACGGAGGAGACCTTGCTCTGTGACACACTCGCTACTCCGCCTTGGACAAGTTAATATTAACCCACCGCCTGAGTTACCACATCCTAAGAAACAGGGATCACACTCACTGCCACACAAGGATCACAGAAATACAGAGGAATCAGGAATATCACAAGGAATACAGAAAATATGGAGAAGACTTTCAGTAAATGCTAAATTTTCACTTCACACTGCATGGGATTGGTCACAAAGTCTGTCTCAGAAGAAATTTCTTCCTAAAAAGTCAGGGACTGGAGCAAAGAAACTGAGAGGCACAAGTTGCAGTTTCAAGCAGCATCCTCAAAATCACACCTGTGTAATGAACTCATTAGCAAAACGCTTTTTTTAGTTCAACTGTAATAGTTTTTAATCCCTGAGTGGTTATTCTGATTCTAATTTTCTCATAGAGGCCACATACATGCAGAAGAGCAGTGAAGAAGAGTAGCTGCTTGCATATGGCATGCTTGAAAACGCTGTAGCCATTCCTTCACTCCCCTCCCTGTACTATCCCCTCTTTAGAGGGGCTTTCCAGCTGACCTGTTCCACGACAGCCATCTGGGACAGCCACCCCTCCACATTCACAGCAGCATAAAACATCGACGTCTGTGAAACAATCTGGAAATATTCAGCTTCCACGGAAGTATTTCCAGCCAGCCCCTGGGGGAGAGGGGCTCTTGTGTTTAGCCCCCATTCACAACCCAGTGCCCTGAACCTCAGGACCAGTGTACAAAATCCACTGAAAAAGCTGAGGCTTTATAAAAAGGCCAATGTTGAAAAGTGACGTTCTTGGGTGGTTCGTAACCACAGCCAGAGCAGCTGCCCGGCAGCAGCCCCAGGGGCAGCTGTCCACAGGGACACTGGGATCAGTGACAATCAGCACATCACCAGCCCATGCATATATGCAGTACACAACTTAGGAAGTATTTAAGATTTTAAAAAAACAAATAAAACACAAAAATAGCCTAAAGCAATGCTTTCCAGCTCCCTCCCACAAATGAAGACAAATGTTACCACTTTATTTTCATGAAGGAGAGGTAAGCCCAACACACGATATATCAAGTTCATTAAGGGAATGACGCATCAAACTACTAAAATGTACCATCACCTCAAAACCTAAACTTCAAGTTGCAGGCCTTAGCAACTTTATCTGGACAATGGAAAAATCCTCCGTTAAACAATTATGTAGCATTTATGACATTTTAAGAGGAAAGGAAAAGTAAAAACGTTCAGCTGAGCTGGGAACTAACTGCATTGTGAGAGCTCTGTCCAGTGAGTCTCTGTTCAATGCACAAAAGGGAAAGTGGAAATGCTGGCAAGCAGATGTACTCAAAACAATTAAATCGATGCCTTTGCTTTTACAGACACGTCACTCAGTTGCTCTAAATAAGTTTCCACTGTGCCATCCTACAGCAGCTCGCAGGGAAGAAGCTGTTGAAGGGCAGTTGTTTCCAGCATCTGCAGGAATGTGTCTGTGTAGGACGTGCTCAGGATTGCTCCCTGCCACCCCCACAGCAGCTGTGGTGTGCAGAGGGGTGCAGCTATGGAAGTGACCCCCACGCACCCCTTCCCCAGGCTGCACAGAGCACCCAGGCATCTGCAGGGCAAGCCTGAAACTGAGCAGGGCTATTAAAACCCCTTCCTGCAGGTCACAAGGCTTCTGCCTGCCTCTGACCAACACCACCCAGCTTTGAAAGCTGCACTTTTACTTCTAGGTGAGACTTCCATCATGAAGAAACATCAGAAAGGCCGAATACCTCAAGTATTTTCAAAACTCGCACCCAAGCCTTGTGCCTGTTCTGGCCACCTTCACCCATGCTGTTAGCCATTTGCTGGTGCCTAAATGGAGTCCTTGCAGAGCACGGGAGTTAATAATTTATGGTCAGAATGGGTTTCTCCCTCCCTGAGACCCCAACCCGGCATCTTTCAGGAGAACAAAAGTGCTCCCTCCCTCCACAAAGGCGGTCCCAGGCGGCACCGCATTCAGCTGCCCTCCGTCTCCGCTCCCCTCGCTCACAATGGCCTCTTTCAGGGCAACCTCAGCCTCGGCGACGCACGATACCGCTACCGAGAAATTACAATTCATTAAACCTGGGATCAGGAGGAAGAGGAGGAGGAGGAGGAGGAGTGTGCACAAAGAAGAAAAAGTATTTTAGTGTTTTATCCTAAAGCCACCACAACAAGACCCCGAGAGGGCCCATGCCCCAGTGCAGGGGAGTCGGGGCTGAGCCGGGGCCTGTGCAGGCTCTTACAGGGCAGGTATCGCTTGAAAAGAGGGTACCCGGCTGTGCCCTCCTTTATCCAAGATCATAAAGGATTACGCCTGCAGGCTCTGGGAAAGGGGCTGCCCGGCGGGGGCAGAGGGAAGAGGGAGCAAGATGAGAAGGAGAAGCAACACAACCTAAGCCAGAGAGGACAGAAAAGCAGCAGACTGATTGATCTGATGATCCTATTTAGGTCACAGCACAATAAAGCTAATTCATTCCTTTGACAATTCAAAACATCTTTCCACAGGATCCTCTATCATGCAAACACATCAGCAGAGAGAAAAGGCAGCATTTGGGCAGGGCTGCCGGCAGACAAAGCAGCAGTTTCTTTTGGTTAGAGCATCTCCCCACACAGTAACTGCAGTCAAGAGAACAGAAAACGTTTAGTGAATGTGCAATTTTGCTTTATTTTAAATTGCAGGGTACACTCCTTTTTCCCTTGGCCATTTCTGAACCCTAGTTAAGGCAACTTCAGCTCCCAGAAGAGAACTTTTCTCATTCCCTAGGGAATAATACCCTTTTAGGATGTCACCAAGAAATATTCTCAGTTTAAATTCAAAATCCACCTGAATGCTCCTGAGTGCTATGGCTTATCCTAAAGAACTGATCAAAACTGGCTGGGGCAAGTCTACAAAATCTTGACTCTTACTTGCCCTAATAATGCACAACAGAGAAAATCTTTCCCTTCTGATTAAGTGATCTAAAAAATACCAGGCACACGAGTTTGCAAGTCTTCTCATTAGAATCATCCTGTAGGACTAGGAGCAAAACCAATACAACCAGACTGCAAAAATTCCATTTCTGAACTTCTGTCCTAAACAATCTCCCTGTAATTCCATCTTTGGCAGCTGTGCTCTTGTGCATCCACACTAATATCCAACAGACATATTCAACTAATCTCAGTCTGCATTCTCCTTATGGGTGTCCTGAAGGGGACATGCTCCCTTACTCATTTCACTTATTTAAAGGTCACAGAAAGAATTTCTGTAGCCTGTCTTGGCCTCCCTGCCCAACACTGCTCTTTGGCATACTTTAATTTATATACAGATTATCATGGTATAAGAGGTTGCAGATTCTTCTCTTTTTTTGTCTTTCTGCTGAGTCTCAATAAATTCTGGGTGGGTCTCATTTAAGCTTGGAGGCACACTCTCTTAAAATTAGGCAAGTACATTCTCTAGTTTCCTAAGAACTTTTACAACCTTGTAAAAGAGGAAAGCTCCTTGGACAATACCAACCTGCACAGAATAATAAAACTGCCCATGCCAAAATCAAGCATCAAGTACCCATTTAGTGTCTTCCACAGCAACCTGAAGGAAGTTTTGTTTCTTCATTAGCAACTTTCAGGAACTTTACCTGAAAAACATTATCTGCACAACACAATACTAAAACGATGAGTAAAAGCAAAGGCTCACAAATAATAAATGGACATTTGCTATTGCTCCTGAAGCTCTAAGATTTTTGACAAAAATCTAAAAACCTGGGTGTGTTCCAATTAAAGAATGACACAATCTGCCCTGTAATTAAACTAAAGCAAGGCATCGAGCTCCTGTAACAGTGACCTAATAATTATGTTACTGCAGGATTCAGCAACCTGTAGGGAAACTGCACCAACATCTGTAACACAGAATCTCCAGAGAATGTCTTTGGCTGGCCATGGCTGTATGGATCTCAGACATGATCAAATACCAACAGATTTTGAAAACTATTTTTAAGATTATATTTGTGTGGTCAGCATCTTCTTAACAGAAGTCCTCAACAAAACCAAATGAGAGGACTAATACTGTTAATCGGTTGAAATTTCAAAATTTATAATGTGAACACCAACCTAAAATTTTATTAGCACTCGTTTGATTCAAAGTTTCAGAGATCTGTTATTAATCATCTCAGTCTAGAGGCCCACACCTCACAACATCAGTTAGTACTCATGGTGAATTAGCACTAACTGCTGAGTAATAGTTGTGTTTCTTTGGGTAGCTAGCAAAGGGCATCTAACAGTTTAAGTGATGCTGAAGTGATAAAGGTGGTAGGTACCAAGCATCTTCAGAAAGCACTACTGGGCACACTGTCTATTGTGCATTTTAGTGTTGTGGCAATGGTTTTTATAAGTAAGTGTGTGTGGGCATCAGGCAAACATCAGGCATCACAATCTTCTTCATCAAAACACAATCCACAAGAGATTAAAAAATGGAGATTCTCTCCCCTCTTGCTTTCAGTCTTCAATTTCTGCCTCCATTTCCTGCCAGACAGGGAAGGAGTAGATCCCTTGTTTTTCCTTCAGGATCCCTACTGCAGATACCTACACTTCTTGTTTTAGAAAAACAAGTTATTCCTTGCTGTGTTAATCCTTGTGTGCTTCATAAAACCAACCAAACAGAAAAACTGTAACACAGCAAGGGGTTTAACACACTATTTAAAATGAAAGACACCATTTTTAAGTGCAGAAATGTCTCTTTGAGTATCTTTGGTGTCCCCACTAAGCACAAAATATAAACTGTAGAAAAGTTTGCATTTTGTTCAAAAAGCTGAGGTAGAAGTTGGAGAAGTGTAAATATAAAACTTGAGACAGCTGATGCTGGTTTTAAAATTATTTCTCTGAGTACTTTCACTATTTGTATCTGAAAACCTTTGAAAGTGGGCAGCTAAAGCACCATCAGTGCCACTCCAGCTCTGAACAGATCACAGGCTGTGTAACCTGACATCATGCCTTCGGTGTAGCACTTGAAGACAAGTGAAATGCAAGCATGCATCCACAATTCAGATCAGCACCACTTAAACTAAAACTACCAATTTATTTTTGGAAGAGCTTCTGAATGTATCATCCCACTAATAGGAGGTACAGTACAAATCAGATTTCCAACACTTAACTGGAGACTGTTAATACACAAATAAATACAGAGACAACTATGCAGACCCTAAAAATAAATTTCTGTGTAGAAATATCGTGGGTTTTCCCACACAGAAATAAGCTGAGTAAGTTTCATTCCTGAAACTTTCCATTACCTGTGAAGACAACAGTAAGAACAAGGCAAAGAAATATCAGTAGTTAACTACTAAGAAGCAAACAACCCTGCCACCTCAAGATAGTTGATAAAACTACTGTGCATCCCAGCAGCTGCATTTTTACACTGTGCACAACATTCCAAATTCAACCTTGCGGTACAGATTGGTTCAGAAGACTCTTAATTAATGGCGTATGTGCTATTACAGAATTGAAACAGGAGAGCATTTTTCATTATTAGTTAGTCAGAAAAGAGAAGCAGCATGGTATTAGGAGTCTGGAAGAATCAGGTGTGAAATTTTACACCACCTCCAGGGCAGGGCTGACCCCTGGAGCAGAAGATTCCATTTAAACCTAAAGTAGGTAGGAGATCATGGTCTCTGTAAATAAACCTTCAGGAAAACCAGACAATTAAACTATAGCAGTAGTGGTATGCAGTGTACATAAAAAAGCTCTTCCTTTTTCCCATCCTGATAGATAATGACACAAGTAGTCCTGGACTTGGGCACCCTTTTAGGATGCTTTGATGCAGCATTAAAAAACTTCAATCCCAATTCACTTGACTTAGACACAAGCATTACATAACAGGATCCCTGCTCTGCCATCACACAAACAACTGTCTAAGCTGATGCACACCAAAATTCAATTTACATCTTTGTTTTTCAGCCACAGCTGGTTTGAAGAACATACTTTGAATTACAGCCATTACGAGTACCTGACACATCTTACAACATCTAATATTCTGTACAGAGCGCACACCCTGCTCCAGGAACAAATAAATTAAAACACTGCATTCTTATAAGGCTTTGAAAATACTCCTTTTTAAATCAGGGTCATTAGCACCTTTCTCCTCTTTGGATTAATTAAACCTATCAGGAACAGATCAGCATCACATCCAGGAAAAAAAGACTGCTCACGTTCAGCTACTGGACATAAAGGAGTGTCTTTTTCTTTGATGTTATTAATTACTTACCCTAACATTGCCACCAGCATCTGCTTGGGGACCTGCCTGCTCCCCCCAAACAGCAGCCCACTGTTCCTGGTCCAGCCATAGCATTGTGTTTGTGGCAAATGCCTGACAAATAAAAGGAGGGCCAGGCTGGTTAAAAGATACTGACAACAATTACGAGGGATCATTCAGTTAGGGGGCGTGCCAAACCTGCTTTGGAGATGCTACCCATCTCCGAGTTTAATTAGCCCTTCCTGGAATGCATCACAAAACCACACAGAAATGGTTTTATAAACTTCTGTTGATGCCTTTGGGCAATGACAAATGTGCTCTGCAACCCTTGTGTGGGAAACTTCACTGTTCTTAAATTCCGTGTCAAACCACCTGAAGGACAATGAAGAAATGACAGCACTAAAGCAGAGGAGGAAAAGCTGCCCCATAGTCATCATGGCTCAAATCCGAAATCAGTCGGACGGGGGATGAGACCTCTGGGATGAGCAGCACAGGGCCACTGGCCCCACAGAGAGCAGCCAGCGGAGCACTGCCATGGAAAAGGCATCTCAGACAGGTAACTGGTCTTTCAGCCACAGCATTTGCAAGTTTTTTCTATCTTCTCCAGCCACACCAGTTCATGCTCAGCTGGTGGGATCAGGCCTCACTGGAAACTTAGTCAGCTCCCAGTACACTGAGATACAGTTTCCAAGCAAATGCCATGAGCTGCAGCCTAACAGCCACAAGCCGTGCTTTGGGGAATTCGGCCTTTAAATTAGTAATTGTCAGGCCACAGCCTGCCTGCCTGAGTAGAGAAGACACAGGGAGGCTGATTAAGTACCTTTATGCTGGGACTGGAGAGGTGGCATCGTGGGGTTTCACATTTATTCTCTTCCAATGACTCCAAGTCAAAGCTGGTCAGCTCACACGTCAGGCTCTGTTTCTGTAACTGCTGTAATGGCAGGCACTGCTTGCAATCCAAAATTCAAGCTGTGCCTTTCCAATCATGCTTTATCCCTATAACTCAGACTCCACACTGCCATGTGTTACAGCACCAATTGAGATGTAATTGTGATGAGCCACCTAAAGTATTTTTCTTATTTAACAAAAAACATAAACCAAAAAAAAAAAACAAAAACAAAAACCAAAAATCACAAGACAACAATTTCTGCTTAGGTCTAAGAATGTCACCATTATTATTTGGTTTGCACTGCATGGTCTTAGAACAGATCAGATCCAATCTACCTGCCAACTGCTTATTAGCAATTCCAACTCTGTGTCTCCTTTTGTGCCTTCCAATATAGGTTGAGAAATGTTTTTAGGGAGGTTTTTTGGTACAATATGTTAATTAAAACAAAAGCTCTGAGTCCCTTGCTTTCTTTTTAACTAGCCAATCTCTCTCAATCTCAGTTCTTCTAAGAGATATAGGAAATACAAGCAAAATGCCATCTGTTGGCAATGAGGTGGGTCTAAGCCTTTAACACTGAAATTTTCATTCGAGAGAAGCCAAGCAAAAATATTTAATCGACTGACAAAACTGAGTTCTCTAAATAGGTGCAGATTCCAGGTCCAGTCCTGCACTTCCTTTCACAGTTGACATATTTCTATTTGATCAGCCATTAACTCATTACTTCTTTTCTAGGAAGAGAAGAGCTGCCCTTGGGCCTTCTTCCTACCAAACCTGCTGCCCCTTTGGCTTAAAAATTTTAACATGGCTCTTTGCTCTCCTTTCTAAAGAGAAACGAAGGGCAAGGCAGAGAAAATAAACTCAAGGTAGACCTTGAGGGCTTTTTTAGGTCTCAGTCTGGTAAGCTTCCTCTGCACATATCATATAATTTGTCCCTGCTGTGCACACCCGTCTGCAGGACAGTGCTGCTCGGAGGGAGGAGACAGCCACCCCACAGGCTGCTGAAGGAGATGCTTTACAGACCGTGATAATGTTGGTCTGGGGGTGACAGGACAGAAATCACTTCGTGTCTACTCCAGCCTGCACCTGCTGCCCCACAGAACTGCTGCGCATCTGCTGAGAGCGGCTGCTGCCTCCACACAGCAAAAAGAAAGAGGAAAAAAAAAGAACTTGAGGGCATTTTTCTCAAGTTTTCACTTTCAAGATAAATTAAATATCATTAAATACCCTACTGGGTAATCTGATGCCAGATAAATGCAGCGGGCCAGGCCACTACCATTTGCTTTTTGCTGTAGGTTATTTTACACCAGCTAATCCACCTATGTCAAGGTTCTTATTTTTCACTCCAAGAAATCCAGTTCTATTCAAGACTTACTACCATTATCTAAAAAGACTACATACTTGGAGCAAAACTGCATAAAATATAAAACCCAGCAAGTTTTGGATTTTCCAGCCTTGCTCCTCTGAGAAGTGATTCCAAGCAGTGCAGGTGCATCCATCAGCACAGCAGATAGACAAAGGCAGACGGCCACGTGCCAGCAGGGCTGCCTTCTGCAAATTACCAAACAAATTCAATACCAACTTGCACAGCAGGATTTTCACAAATATGCAGTCATCATGCAAGACGTAATCCTTTCTACTCAAACCCCTCTACTTTTAAATACAGTAATTTAGATGAGGAGAAAAAAAAACAGATTCACTGTAAAAATCAGATTGCATCAACAAGCTCCAGGCACTCTATCATTCTAAGATTTGTCCTCTGCAGACACCACTCTGCCAGTTCATTTTCTCTTTTCCGTCACTAAGTAGCCTTCACTCTACTCCACTGTCTCCCATATGGTTAACATGAATGTGGCAATTAATATGCAATTAATAAAATGGTGTGATCAACTGCTTTTGTTCACAGCAGCAGCTGGCCTGCATGTTAAAGTGTAATTAGACAAATTAAGACGTACCGCTTTTGTTTGCGGATGGACTGACAGCATCGCTCACGCTTAAATGTCACTAAGCCTATTGGCTTTTGGGATTATTTTAAACTTGTCTTTTTTTATTAACACTACAAGGTATGAATAAACCACACTTATATACTGCCAGCTCCAATGCCAGCAAAGTGCAAGCTTACTTTACCTTTGAGATGTCTGCACAAGCCAACTGAGAGTGGAGGACAGAAGTGATGTGTTTCAGAGAATGAGCACCTTTAAATATCTCAGCCCATAGGATGGAGCACGTGGCTCTGGATGGGTGGAAAAAAGCAGAGCTGATCTAGAGCTGTGTCCAAGCAGAGCTTTGAAAATCTTGAAATTCAAGCAACACAGGCATTTGTCAATGATGTATCATTGGATTAGGGCAGGGAAACAATAGAGGGCTAAAAATCTGTTGTAATCTGTCAGATTTTTAATAACCATTTCCTTTAAAGGGTGCCCTTTCTGTGGAGTTTCACATTCTCATTACCACGTTTCTGCTATAATCTGATCTGATTTTCTTACAGCACTTAAAACCATTTCTTGACTTCACAAGCAACTTTCAGTAAGATCTGCAAGCATACCGTATCCAGTATCCATAAACCCCATAAGATTTAATCAAATTAAGCACTGAAGAACCTATTCATTAACTGCTATCTTCAGCCACAGGCTTTCCAATCTTACTTGTTTCACATGTGGCTTTGCACTTACATTGCTCTACCTCTCTAACTACAGCAGATGCTCCCTTACCCCAAAAGCAAAAAGCACTACACAGAAGATGTTTCTGAACTATTTTTTCCACACTCCTCCAGATGCACTTGAGTGGTATTACTGAGCTCCATTAATGAGCTCCATCACTACCTCTTCCTTGTGCTCCTGAGTACCACACATGGCTTCTTCTCTGCTCACAGGCAGAGAGGAACAAAATGTCCACCACAAGCACCTTCTTGCAACAGGTAGGTTCACAGTGAGCAGTCAGGTCAGCAAAGCATTTTCTTTCAGCAAGGAAACTCAGCAAGACCTTCGTATTCATGTTAGTGACTCACTTAAGTGTTTTACAACAACCCAACATTAACGTCTTTTGATCCATCATACTCCAAGTTCTACATCCATCTCTTCATCCACATCACTCTTGCATTTGATGCATGAAAAGGCATGGGAGACCAAGCACCGGACCTCCCATGCCCTGTCCAGAAAGGGACAGGCAGGGAGGCTGGTTTCCTACGGAATGTGCAAAGTGCAGCAAAGTGAGTAAGAAATGCAAGACACATAGAGAAACACACACCAGAAGAGCTGTTATTTATCCAAGGCCTGAAGAAATTTTGTCTAAATGGAGAAGTTCCCCTGCCTTGCAACATTACCCTGGCTTGTTTTAGCCAAATGAACAAAACCTCCAAGAAAGCTCAGCCATAGGACAAGACACTAAAAACACATAGAGAAAAGGGGGGAGGGAGAGGGGACTTCCCCCATTTTTTAGACATGCAATAAAAATGATACCCAGTTTACTTTGTCTTTTCAAAACAAATCAGTTCCTGGCTTTATCTGGTGCAATCTGATATGTCAGCTGTCATGGTATGAGCTGGATGCAGCAGATAAAACTGGGAATGAGGGTGGCCAGTCACTTGCACCAAGCTCTGTAAGTAGCTGTCCCAGCCATTCACCACACAGACTGAGTCCTTGTGTCACTTAGGGTACCAAAGGCCACAAAGGCTTGCTCAGTGCTCCACACGGCCCAGAATTTGCAGAGATGGAAAGCAATTCAGCCTTTGTTTCACACTGCTAAACGAGGAAGCAAAGAATGAATCCTCCCAGTTTGCAAGGATTCTGGCATCTTTTTTTTCAGTGTGACATCCTTATATTGGGAAATTCAAATCTCATAGCTATTAGAAGAGGGACCTGGAAAAAAGCCATAGCAAACAGTTGATAATAAAATACCCAAATTGGTTCAGTACATCCTATTAATTTATAAATAGATTTGGTTATTATTTCAAATTTTATGTTTTTCACAAAACGCAAATCACACAGACAGGTCTCAGCTTTACAGATAAGACAGAGCTGTTGTCCTTAGAGAGACTAATGAACAAAGAAGAAGAAAGCATTCTTTCATGAGCTAGCAGGCAACAAAACACTGAGAAAAAATCGCAATAACTGAAGCTACTGTTTAACAAACATTGAAAGTAATCTGATATTGCCACTGGCTTGCTCCTGTATCTGTAAAAGAAAGAAAAAACTCCCAAAATCCTTATCAAAACTTTATCATCACAAAAAGCCAGCAAGAGCATACCACACCTTTAAACTCTGCAAACTTGATAAAAGTATCAAGTGGCAGTGGAAACTACAAGAGGCCGGTGATGCCCTAACCAGGAGGAGGTGACAGCCTCCCACAGAAGCAGTCAATGCCAACAGTGCCTCACTGCTTCATGTTTCAATTCAGCAGGCATTTTAAACCAAACTAAATCAAGACCTTGATATTTCTGCCAAATCTGGTCAGTGGAGTATCTCAGTTTAACTTTGCTGCAGAAAAAACAGCTACCAAACACTCAGCTCCACTGGAGTTTGCCTCGATCGTGAATGACCATGTGATGGTGACAGCCCCTACACCACTGTACTACTGCTTTTCTGGCAGGCAGGCAGGCTGTTAAAGGATGTACTGCTGCACTCTGACTGATTTTAATCCTACATTGTCTATTGGCACTCAGTCTGGCAGCAAAGAACAGCAGAACAGCATCACAGATGCTGGAACAAGGCTGAACTGGTAATTCATAACTTTCACTTCACAACATGACTAATTGAACAGTTTAATCAGAATAATTGCTACAGCCTAAAAAACCCTCAAACCCTAAAATGGTAATGTGATTGTTATGGATGCTACATCACAAGCATTTTGATTATTGATTATTTGGTAGCAGGAGCACCAGGGCTACTACTGCAAACTACTGAGATTCCCTCAGTGAGGATGCTCCCCCTGCCCATGAGGAAGTTCAAATAATTTGACTGTATTATGTTTTCAAGCAGCCCTAACACTTCTGGGAGCATTTTCTGTGGAGTGTATCAGCACTGTGAAACCTCTCCAAGCGCAGTTCTCATGATGCTGGGTAAGGACCCCAAAGTGAGGCCTTTATCAACAGAGATAAAGCCCAGCCAATAATCCCCTGCTGTGCTCTGCAGTTATCACTTGACCTGGTCCCAGAAAGCACTTCCACTCTTAAACACTTTTGTTCCTTAAAATAAACATTAACAGAGTTTAAAGTGACAGAGTCTCCCTATGTCAAAGAGCAATAGTACTTGTCCCACCCATAACACTTTTAACTGATGGCTTAATTACTCTGCTATTCTTTTGTTTCTATGGACTGGGAAGAGTAAGAAAGGAGCCAGTGAGCCAGAGCTGGTGTCCTACATGTACACACACTGGTACTGTGGTGGGACACCACCACTGAAGCACTAGAGGTTCTCCTGGGAGAAGTCGGGGCACAAAGCAGGGTGACTGTCATTCACTGTTTCACTGAAAAGTTTTCACTGAAACTCTGATTATTTGGAACTCAAAAAACCCAAATTAAATGTATGAGATCATACCAGATATCAGTGAAATTCAACATAAGGATACAAAAATAAACGTGGTTTGAAATATGTGAAAGTTCATTGCTATGGACCAAAAATTGCATTAAAAAGCTTTGGTAGATCACAAGTCAGATAATTCAATTGCTTATATAAGTGATGCACTATAAATCAATGAAATTACACATATGCAGACAATTTTTAAATTATCTTCTGAAAAGTTCTATAATTTCAATTCAGGTGCATTTTAGAGAGAAAGGGATGCTTTCCCTACAGACAGCACAAAGACAAAAAGGAGGCAGACTGCACCGAGGGAGCAGGGATTTCTGAGTACCTTACCCATGCTCCTCGACCCCATTTCCACACTGTGGAGAAGCAGATTCAAACAGAGTGGTTGCTCACAATGCTCTGAGCAACACCTCTGAGGGCACTATGAGAATCAGCTCTAAAAGTCAACCTCACAACTTTGCAGCAGTGAGCTAACCTGTCACCCAGCAAGAGAGACAAATCCCAAAATACACATCCATACACAACCCCAGGCTATCTGGGGCAAGAGGGGCCATATCCTGCTCCCTAAGAGCATCCCTGGAAGCTGCTTCCTAGTCCCTAACATCATCAGGGCTTCCCCAAGCCTGACAGTGACTATATAGTTTTACATAAAGGAAGAATTTTCATTTTCCCTCTGAATGAACCAGAAATAGCCTGTGCTCAAAAATACAAAAATTCAGCAGAAGATACCGATTTTTTTTCATGCAGTATAAAAAATTACTTCCTCTTGAAAAAGGCCTGAAACAACCATGTAGTAAATCACACTCCTCCTACAGGACAGGACATCAAATGAAGCTTGCTTAGTAATGAATGAAGAATATGGTAATTCAGAAAACAAAATACAGGTGGTTTTGCTAATCAGTGTTAGCATCACGTGGCAAGATAGGGATTTTTCAATTCCTGGTAATAAGGAGCCATTGTCAGATAGTGTGAGACTAACGAGGAAAAGAAAAATCAATACAGTTGTAAATATACTCGTACCTTTTTTTTTCCTTTTTCTTTTTTTTTTTTTTCCAAAAGACCTGGCACAAGATAGCCAGCCAGCTGGCTTTTGCAGGAAAAGCTGTCTTTGTCTTGTGAAATTTCTCCCCCATCACCCTTAAATAGACTTTTCTGTGCAACCATTCCACAAACAGCTGGGTGCCTTTGCTTAGGTGGTCAGAAAAGAAGGGAAGGCAAGCATTAAGGCTAAAAACAAAACAGCTGAACATTACCATTGTCTGTCCTCTTCTCTCCTTATTTCCCATCTGTATTTGCCAGTGAAACTTGAAACTCTTCAGATTAAAAAAGGAGAGTCATCACAATTCATGAATTCTTTCTTCTCAGGTTCAGAGGGAAAATAACCTTAAACCAAAGGTTATTCAAAAGCTGACTTTTTTTTTAAATAAGTACTCATCAACTGCATTAAGCACCTTTTGACTCTGTTAGACCTTTTTCTTATTTTTCCTGGCCTTTTCATCCACTGATTGTTCCTACGGCTTTCAATTAGAGTGCTACGCCAACAGCTCCACTCATCTAAAACAATCATTTTGCTGAAAAGGAGCATTATTGAACTGAAAGCGAGTGCTCAAGACCTCTCAAACACAGACACATCACATGCACAAAACAGTACCATCCTGTATCAACTTAGCAGCCCCACCAGATACTAAATTTACATATACTGTCCTGAAGGGAAAATACATTATTTTTGTAAGAAAATTGCTCCCAATGCCTTCATCCGCTAAAAGAGAAATGAGTATTTTCCTTGCTTATGGCTTTTTTATTTATTTATTTCCTCAATAATGACAACACAGTACTAAATGACCAAAATAGCTAAGGAACAGGAGCCGATCTTACTTGGCCAGAAGGAGTTGTCGTCTTTGCTCAGTAACTTTTTCTTGAGGCGCCCAGGCAGCTTGGTGTGCGTGTTGCCCATTTTGCTGGAATACAGCGGGATGAGTTCCTCCTCCTCCTCCTCATGGCTGCAGCTGGGCTGCCACTTGCTCCTGCCGAGGCAGCCGACCATCGGGTCGGCGGGCAGGCAGTGCACATAGGCGATCATTGTGAGATGCTGCTCGCAAGGATGTCCCTGCTGTCCCCAATGGCCAGCTCCGAGCACAAGGGAGTGGCCTGCTTAGAACCCTTGAACGGACGCATTCAGAAGGCTGTGGAGGAAAAGATTTTCTCCTCCTTCGCACTTAGGCAAGCTAAGCTATTTGGATATCCTGAAAACTGTGTGGAATAGGATTCTGTGAGTCCGTGAAAAAGAAGGAAAACAATAATAAAAAAAAAATCAGGCACCTGGTTAAGCAGCTCACTGCTGCCCTGTTCCTGCCCTCCTCCCGCCCGCAGCTCACAGCCACAAGCAGGAAAAGAGGCTGCGGAGAGCTGGGAAACCCAGTCACCTGCCACAGACCTCGGCCTACTCCCTTTCTGCTTCCTCTCCAGGCTGTGGCTTCTCTTAAGCCTTATCCCCGATTATTCACCACTCTCTGAACAACAGGTACTACAGCCACACACAGATGGCCGTAGCCAAGAAGCTTATTTAAAGCTAAGTTACTATAATTGCCGTGACATTGGCAGCTACAGAACCATAACTGGGCAGGAACCTGTCAAGAACAAAAACATACACTTTCTTCTAGAATGCAAAAGCAGGAAAAAACATACAGACTGAAGAAAAAAGAGCAAAGTGTCGTGATTTCGGTATTTGGATTTTATTAAAGAGGTTCCCTTTCAAACTTAGAACCATAATGAGTGCCACCAAAAGAAGAGGGTAGCTTCCAGGTTAGACTACAACTGGATTGATGCTGAACACAAAGCATAAGCAGTTATCAGCTTGCCTGCAGTACTGTATAAATACACAGATCCTCACAATGCCTCTAGAGGGTAGCTATTACTCCTATTTAAAGATGAAGACATAGTCTCAAAGGGATTTAGTAACCTGCCCACACAGTAGAAAAGCCAGGATTAAAGTCGAGGTATTCTGAGTTCTTTAGCCTCATCTACAAGTCACTAGTCCATGGCACCTCTCCCAAATACCGCACTACTAGGCAGGTTTCCGTGCTGCTAACAGCGTCAACCCTAATCTCCCACACTGTTTTCTGGGATTCAGAAAGCATGCCCTTCCTAGGCTTCTGAATTGGCTGTAGCAGCACAATCAGATAGGGACAGCAAGGAAAATCTCACATGAAGAGAGCACTCTGCATAAACTGCTGTCTTCAGCAATTTTTAAAGTTTTATGTTGTTTAAAAGATTACATAGGAGAATACTTGTTTTTAAAAACAGGAAGATATCAAAACCCTGAGTAAAGTACAGCAAAGAACAATTCTTAGTCTGCTTTCTTAGCTGTTCTTTACAAATGCTTTGGTTGCAGCCTATACCATTCATGAAGTGGCTGCTCTCTATATAGAAAAACAGCAAAATCTAAGTATTTACACCTACTATAAAAGGCTTTATGTGCTGTTTGAGAGCTACAGTAAACTTTTGGTCAGGAAAAAAATATCAAACTCAAGCCCACTGTTTAACAACAACAATAACAACACACACACAGATGCACATCTCCTCTTTCCTCCTCATCTCCTGCTGCCTGTGCTGGCAGCTGCAGCCTGGGAGCAGGGTGTACACACCAGCTGCCCACAGGCACTGCACCAGCGTGGCATCAGCCTGCGGGCACACCGAACACACAGCACCAGCCGGCATAAACTGTCTGCAACACGGACTCAGCCGTGCTGGCAGAGCCTGGAAAGTTTAGGAAAAGCTGGCTACTTTGGTGGGAGGGGTTTGTTTGTTCGGGTTTTCAGTTTAACACCCTGTTCCTTCGCACAGCAATCTGAGCAAATAATTTTCACTGTAAAGCCTTTCATACACATCTCACATGACTGAATCTCAGCAAACTTGCAAATAGACGAAAACAGGTCTTCTAATGAATTGTGCCAGATACCTTTAATAAACAGGGATGAAGCAAGCTCTGTCTGCAATTTTACATTTTTTGACAACAATTTCAAGTATCTGCAAAAATACGGATGGAAAGGGGAAAATGAGCCAACAGCAAGGGCAATAGGTGTTGGTACAACTGGCTTGTCCATGTAGACAGCAGAAACTTACTGGCAAACACTGAATGCTGGCAAACAGGCCTTTGAGGCAAATACAAATTTACAAAGCCAAGTACATTTACTCATCAGACTATGAGAAAGACAAACTGTGATTAACATTAGCAGAGCTCAATTCACTCATCAACCACGCTGATACTTTGCGTCTGCCAGAATAAATGAATGTCTAGACAGTCCTCCTGGGTGGAATGAAACCCCAAGAGTGCTGTCAATGAACCAGTTCATAAGGAGGCCCTCTTAACGCCTCCTTAATGGGACAGTACCTCTGCAACCCACTTGTCTAGCCACCATGCCTGCTGTCTCACCCTTTCAACTCCCTGTGATTATCAGGGTCCTGGGAAGAGGCACTGCCACAGACGTGATGCACAAAACTTCAGAGCATCACCAGGCTGTTGATAAAAGTGTGCACTGGGACTTGCATTTATTTCTCCTGCAGACAGGAACAATATCTTTTATTACATAAGAATATAGGTAGATTTCAGTTACGGGGGTTTTTATTGTGTTGTTGTTGTTATTATTATTTTAATCACACTATCAAATTACATTTCTAAAGGATACTGGCTGATGTTTGCATGCAGTCTTTCTGTCTCTACACAATCCTGTTATCTGACATAAAAGCTCAGTGTTGATCTACACACCAAGCCAGTATTTATTAGGCAGCATGCAGTACAAACACAGGAGCAAGAAAACAGGGGACACCAACAATTCAGTGTTCAGCAGACTCCCATGCTCTCAAACACTTATCAAGATGACACAGGATAACATATTGCCCTGGAGTCCCCATGACATTTACCATGCTCTTCTCTAGACTACAGACATACCCAATTATCCATGTTTCCAATGCATGCTCACGAAGAAGGGTGATGCACAATAATGGGATCATGGCTGAAATCCAGTTTAACAAGTATATTTACCATATGGTAAGCATTAATGTCCCCACAAGTTTTTTACTTGAAGAATAAATCTGTGCTTCCCTGAAGCCTAGAAGACCTTGGTAACATAAATGATAAATGATTTGGTGATGGTTATGGTCTGAGCTATAAGTAAATGTAAAACCATAAAGAGCTGCCAAGATGTACCATTATCATGTGAGAAAGACACTGTGTACATTGCCTCTTCATCTCCCACAAAAAATCCTATAAAAAGTCCCAATTACTTTATGCTATGTCTACATGGAGCAAGAACCTCTCTAAGTTTGATAAAGTCAAAATTTTATCACAAAACTTTTGATTAAACTTCACTTATTCTACTGCAGCTGTAGCACAGCTTTATTTTTTCAAATACACAAAAGTGAGGCTGTTCATTTTTCTCAGCCTTGAGCTATCATTTACATAGAGATTTCCCAAAAGTAACATTTTATTTCTTTTATTATTCTTTTTGCATTTTAAAAATTGAACTATTAGTAATGCAAGCATGAATGCTCTGAGCAGGCTGTTACACACGTGCATATTAATGTTTATCAGCATATTTCATTTTTGCTACACCAACTCCTTAGACTCTATTAGAGAAAGCCTGAATAATTAGGAATAATTACAGAAAATGCAATCAATAGTGCATTATATTGGAAATGTTTGGTTAAACAAAAAAGATCATTAAGATTTTGACAGACTCACAAAACTGTGACCAACTCAGGGATTACAAGAAACAAAATTATACAGAAACACCACCAAAGAAAACATTATCCCTTTTATTAGACGAGCATACACAGTCCTGAGCTCTGAGAAAAGCAATGATACTGATGAATATTACACATAGGAGTTTTAAAAATAGATAGGATATGTCTATTGGGAACTCAGGGGATATGGAATCACAAAGGATTGTCATGTCAGCCCTATTCTGGTATTAAGATAATCTTTACAAGTATGCTACAGAAGGAATTATATCATCACTCTTTATGCACCATTTGTAGAATCTCTGGATAGAAGGTAACGTGCACCATGTCATGAAGTAACAGCACTCTTATGGACACCCTGCACAAAAACATCCAATGAAGTAATTCCTGGTGCAAGCCCAGCAGCCAAATTGGAAATTACAGACAGCTCGTAGAAATCCACGGGGATAAACTTTGCCCTAATTAGGCAGTGATTCTATTTTTAACAGTGATGGATTAATGTGTTCTGGGCTTTTAAGATGAGTAGCTGGAGCTTTTAAATTGTACTTAAATAGCTATTTTAAAAACAAACAGGGAAAAATAATATTTATATATTAAACATATTTCATTGGACCATATAGCATTGACTAAGCCTTAAAATCACATTCTCAGAGGAAGTATCCTCCTTTCACAGATGGACAGCTCAAGACACAGCAAGAATCAGGACATGTCCATCACGGTGGAGCACCCCAGCATCCTCTGGAACTGGAAATGGCCAGATTGGACATGGGATGTCCTGCTCTCCTGGCCTGTGCATGTACCTTTCCTCTCTCCTGTGCATATAGTGTGTGTGGAGTCTTAAGTCATGTTCTTTAAGCACAAATACAGCAGACAAAAGCTAAAGAATTTCAAAACAAAGAGGGAAAAAAACCATCTTGAGGTATTGTAAATCTGCTTTTTAACTGAATAGGAATCTCTCAAACAGGAAGCAAGCAGGAGGTATCAGCTTTACAATGTTTAAAGCAAGCCCAGCTTTTAGAGGAGCTTGTACAATACCAACAGACATCAGGGTGCAAGGGAGATGAAAGGGACCCAGGGTGGCAGAGATGCACACAAAGCTTTCTGATGTTCCAACATTTGGCCATATTCACACTCTCCAGCATTAGCTCTATCCCCTACTACTTTCATGGATGTATTTTTATCATCTGCTTGTGATCACACAGCATCTACGAGCTTTTACCTTTTTTTTTTCTTTTTTTTTTAGAGGATGTAAGTAATAAGGCATGTGCAGCTTAAAGAGCTTGACTGGCATGGCAGCTAAAAGCAGTCCTAACAAGCAAATACACTTTGTAAAAAGCTACAGCAAGTGTCAGTGGCAGCTGTGTACCTAACAATCTGGACACAAATCCTTGAACAATGGGTCAATTGGCTAGCTTAATTCCTGGTACCCACATAACCAGTCCCAGATTCAAGGTGTCATCCTTGGGCAACCTAAGCCCTCTGCAAGGACACTGAATCTGCAACCATTGGTTACAGGAGGCACCCATAAAACATGACAAAAACCAACAGCAATAAACCCAAACATAATGTACAAGGATCATAAGGAATCTACGTGCCTGTATTTTCTCTGCCACACCAACTCTCAACATACCCATTATCCTCTCTTTCGTATCTTAATTTAATTTTTCCTTTGCTGTTATGTAATAGCCCTCTGCAATTATTTTTAATTCAATAAGTATTTTGATATATAATACATAAGACACTAGACAAGAAAAACATATTTTGTATTGCATTATCAGCAGTCCTACAATGTTTTAAAATACTCTTCTGTGTTCTAATTATTCACCCCTGCTTTCAATTTAGAAAGCCTTCTTAAGAGAAACAAGCAATACTGTATGTTTGAGATCAACTCTTGATCACTGCTTGGCAATATTTAAACGAGAAAGCAATTAAAGCCGGCTGTATAAGCAGCAGGTAACTCAGAAAAACCTTCCTATGACTTACTGGTTTAGCTCTGCTGCCGTACAAAAAGAAAGCTAAAGCACTTTGGTCGATGCATTCTGTGAACCAGACCACCTTTGGGAAGGGGGTGACACATGTTTGGGGCAGAAGATAGGGCTGTTAGCGAAACAGAAGCAATCAGGTATTACCACTGATAGTTGAAACAAGCTATTCTTGCTGCCTTGCTCTAGCAGTTGAGTCCTACACATCTCTGATCCTTCTGAAAACACAGAGCAAAAGATGCTGCTGCCAGAAGCCGGGGGAGAAGGTGGTTTCCAGGCTGGGGCCACAATGGATGGCAGTGTCAGCAATGCTGGTACACCCACACACTCTGTGAGCAAAGGAGTCACACTCTACCAGCTTATTTTACAGTTCTTATTGAAGGCAATTCAGACAGGGTTGGGTAGGATTACTCGGTTCAGGTCTGCTCATTAAACTTATTACCATGGTAACAGGAAGAGAAAGAAGTCATCTCCCCACTCCTATTATCTCTCACAGTTCTTTTAAATGGATTTAAGAGCCCGAAGAGGGAAGCACCTTCCTAATAGAGAGCAGCAGCAACCTCTCTTGCCACCAGCACAGCTCCCTGAAGAGCTCACACGCCGTGGGGTTTTCAATACAAAACCAAAGCAACCTACACTACTTGATAAAAGCCACTGTCAGAAAGCAGCCTTCAGTCAGAAGGCTGCAGCCTCCTCGCCCTCCTCCTTCTGGAGGAAATGGTCTGAGGACGCTGCCTTCTGTTCATGTACACCACCACTGCTGTCAAAAACGCAGTGCCCCCTCCCGGACACACACGTTCCCAGGAAGGTCTGCTCTGGCCAGGTGCACCAGGAAGAGACAGGAAGGCTTTCAAGAGTAAAACAACAAAAATGGTAAAAAGAATGCAAATCTGTATTGAGAGAATTCATTACTTTTAGTGAGCACTTCTAAAACATTTTGGTTTTACCTGGTCAGTGTTTCAGTAAGTACCCCATAAATAACTGCTTTTAAGCTCTGTGTTAGGTAAGATTAAGGCTATAGATGTTGTCTGCTTAGACTTTAGTAAAGCCTTTGAGAATTTTCCACAGCATTCTCCTGGAGAAACAGGCAGCCCATGACTTGGCTGGGTGCAGAGTTTGCTAGGTAGAAACCTGGCTGGATGGCTGGGCCCAGAGAGTGGTGGTGAATGGAGTTACATCCAGCTGGCTGCCAGTGGTGCTCCCCAGGGATCAGTGTTGGGGCCAGTCCTGTTTAATGTCTTTATCAATGATCAAGAGGATCAAGAGCACCCTCAGTCAGTTTGCAGAGACCAAGCTGGGTGGGACTGTTGATGTGCTGGAGGGCAGGAAGGCTCTTGCAGATGGATCTGGACAGGCTGGACCGGTGGTATGAGGACAACTGTGAGGTTCAACAAGGCCAAGTGGCAGGTCTTGTCATTGGGTCACAACAGCCCCAGGCAGCACTAAAGGCTGGGGAAAGAGTGGCTCAAAAGCTATCTGGCAAAGNTGTTGGGGCCAGTCCTGTTTAATGTCTTTATCAATGATCAAGAGGATCAAGAGCACCCTCAGTCAGTTTGCAGAGACCAAGCTGGGTGGGACTGTTGATGTGCTGGAGGGCAGGAAGGCTCTTGCAGATGGATCTGGACAGGCTGGACCGGTGGTATGAGGACAACTGTGAGGTTCAACAAGGCCAAGTGGCAGGTCTTGTCATTGGGTCACAACAGCCCCAGGCAGCACTAAAGGCTGGGGAAAGAGTGGCTCAAAAGCTATCTGGCAAAGAAGGACCTGGAAGTGCTGGTCAGCAGTGTCTGAACATGATCCAGCGTGTGCCCAGGTGGCCAAGGCAGCCAGTGGCTGTAAATATAGGATTTGGGGACATGGTTCAGTAATGGACTTGGCAGTACTGGGTTAACATTGGACTAAATGATTTAAGAGGTCTTTTCCAACCTAAATGATTCTGTGAATTTAGGCAAGGAAAAAAAGTGAAACTCAGTTTTATTAATAGAGTGGTGCTTCAGTATATAGTAAAAGAATAAAATCTCAGGATGTCAAGAGATGAGCTGATCTTTTGCTTTTCCATTTTAAATAGAAACTGGTAGGTAACAGCCCCACAAGGACAGGATTTTCCATTCTGTAGGGCACAACATTCAACACTGAAGAGCACCATTCAGCTCTGCTGGGCAGAGCATTCATTCACTGTTTTCTAGAGAAAAGAGCAGCAGCTAATACATCAGGCACACTACAAGAGAATGCAACAATATTAAAATATCAATGAAGGAGCATGAACGGCAAACCTAACTGTCTGAAAGTTAGAAATTAAAGTCATGTTTTTCAGTTTTCAGCCTGAAGGGGTTTTCCTGCCTTTCGGTGCACATTTCAGCCACACATTTGGTTCCATTCAGAGATGCTCTTCCACATCCCAAGCCACTGGCTTGCACTGCAGGAACAAGAATGTCACACCTACTCCACGTCACAGATCCCTCTCCTGCCATGGCACCTTACCAATGTAGACACAGTTTCTCATAATCATTCCATATGCTTAAGATAAAGTAGTTCTACTATTTTTAAAAGCACAACCAACAAAAAAACCCCTTGTCAACATACTTCTGTCAGCAGCCTAAGGAATGGTCGTAACTCAGCAAAGATAATTAATTACATTAAGAGAACTAAAACAGAACTTTGTATCAAATATAATCCCATTAACTTGGAATGGTTCAGTAGTAAATTTTCAGTCTGAAGTGTCACATTTACTTGAAAATCATATCTATCCAAGATAAGACAGTTAGCACTAGCTTCTTATGAACTATGACTAAACACAGCCCACCTACTTTCCAACAGGTCACATAGAGGCTTTCTAAAAAAAGTAAGTAAACTCTTGGGTTTACAGACTAGAGGAATGCGTCAAATTCCATTAGAAAGAATAGTGACAAAAATATGCACCCCTTGCCAAAGAAAAGATTAAGCTAATGAGGAGCAGTACAAATTAGCAGTATTTCAATCCAAAATGGAGTCACACCCTAGGAAGAGCATTCTTGTCGAGTTCCAGTCAATAATATATCTGTATGATGTATGAACTTTTTACTATCAATTATGTAGTCCTGATTTTTTTTTATAGAAAATTCATACTGACTTTTCATTTCTGTGTCTTTAACAACAAATTTGCTGGACTGCTTTTTCATGTGGAATATGAAGTTACCAAGCCAGCAGTCAACTGTTCTTACAACAACTGATTTTCCAACAAAATGATTGAATGCAGATGCTACTGCTACACAGCCCACCAGGGCTGCTCTTTCTTGTATCTGGAGTAAAACTAGACAAATTAGACAAATTAGTAAATTAGAGTAAAGCTACACAAATTGTCATGATAATTCAAGAACAGGTTTCGAAATTTTAGCAGAAAAGTAAAATTATTTTTAACTGCCTTGAAAATGATCCTTTAAGACAAGAAGGAATGAGAGCAACTTCTGCATGGGAGAACAACATGAGAAAGTCTTCAAGATGTTTAGAGTGGAGCTACAAGCTGTGTGACCTGACAGAGTAGGACATCTCTCACCACAGCAATCTCCTGGATGACTGCCCTAACCAGCAACACTGCTCCAGAGCATGAACTGACTCATGACAATACACATGGACACACTGAAGACTGAGGAAAAAAAGGCTTTGAAAAGAATCAAAAACGGTCTTCCAAATATCCATTAGGCAGGAAACACAGCTTTGATTTTCTTCTGTTGTCCTAATTTGTCAGCCACATTTACTCCAGCACTCTGCCTGTAAGGAGTAAAGTTAACCCTTGCATCCTTCTTCCTCAAGAAGGACTGTGAGTGTTCCCACCATCTTCTGTTCTCCACCATAGTATTCATGAGGAAGAGCATCTCTCCAGAGGGTGCTGCACAAAGGATGGCTCCTGGTTGCTAGCAACTACAAAAACCTTGTGAATCATCTGAGGTATGAAACTAGGACAACAAAAAGCAAACCTGAATGACTGAAGAAGGTCCACTTGTGCATTCAGAGGGTGGAAAATCTTTCCTATTTTAACACAAGCTTCCCTGCAAATTAAGCCTTCAGGCAAGAGTTGGCAACATGTTGCCCTAATAATGAAGGGAGCAAAAAGCTGGGTTTTCTCATTACTTAAGCATCATACTTCTTTATCCCATATAAGCATGTTAAAGATGCAGCAATTCTCTTAAGGTTAAAAGACACATAAAATAATCCAAGACTTTGTGGCTGAGATGCAGAGATGCAGACAGAAAGCACATTACTCCTGAAAAGCAGGATCTACCGATGCTGGAGATGCCTCTGCTTGAGCACCACAAGTATTATTAGTCCTTGTCTTAACTATGGGATGTGGCCAAAATCTCTGGTTTGTATTTCTGTTTCAGCACTATTGATGGGTTTAAATTAAAATGGAGATAGATTAAAAGTCAGAAAGAGAATGGAGCCAGGATGCTATGCTGCAAAGAGCAGATTTTCAGTGCATCTCTGGACTTAAAGGTTTCACACGCCAAGAAAGACCTTGTAACAAGCAGCCTGCAGTGGGACACAGCAGTATCTCACTATGTACATAAGAACAGTGCGTCACAGGAAAAGAGCAAGAGAAAACTGAAAGGTGTCAGCACGGTCTGGAGACTTTGAAAGCAGGAAATCTGTAAGATAAAACTTCTAAGGAAAGTTTCTGGCACTAGAAAAGAACAGGAAAAGTCCAGCAATCCCGACCAGGCTGAGCTTTTGGGGAAATTTCCGCCTCAGCCAGTACCTGCTGCTGAGTCCAAAGGAAAGAATGGAGTGAGCAGGACACATCTGGGAGATGATTTGATGTCATGAGAACCTGCAGCACACCCTGCTCCTCATCCAGCCTTCTCCTGTAGCCAGCCTCCAGTGAAGCAGAACAAAGAGAAACTTCAGAAGCTGCAACTACATATTTGAACAGATAATTCTTCCTGGTCTTCACAGGAGGACCAACAGAGACACTTGAACATGGAACAACTAAAACATATGCAAAGTGCAAATGCAGTCCTGTCCCCAGGTTTCCATGCAACCCTCTGTCACAAACTTCCCTTACCAGCTCCAGAAACTTTTGACTTAAAACTCTCCACAACATTATCAAGAACCATCTTCAAAACATTCTTTGTCCACATTATCCTGTTTGGATGTCTGTTTCACAGCTTCCCTCCTCAGATGGTTTGGAACCTTTTAATGTCTAACTTCAATTAATTCAGAGTACAGTCATAACCATTTATCTTGTGCCAATACTCTCCTTGGACTTCAACAGGTTTCCTCCCTCCCTCCTTGTGGTATTTACCTCCCAAAGCTACCAGCTAGACTAAATAAGCAATGCTTTTGTAATCCCTCTGCATATGACCAGCAATTAAGTTTAAAATAGTGTAAAGTCTAAAAGTCCAAATAAGTTTCCTACAAGAGCTTCAAATGCCAAAAACATTTTCTGAATTTTTTTTAAATATAGCTAGAAAAAGTGGGATGCTCTGGATGACTAGGAAAGTATTAGAAAGAGATGCCTGAGGTAATTATAGACTGTTTTGCCAGCCATTAACCACAGGCAAGATCACAGCTGTGACAGGACTGTGAATAAAAGAATTAACAAAATTTCCATTTCTTAATACCAGGCAAAGTGCTTTCACAGGGAACGAGTCTTCCATTTGACAAAGGTTTATGGCATTTCCCTGGAAGTAACAGCAGTCTTCTGCAAAAATGCTGTTGGGGGGGAATGGGGTTGGGGGAGAAAGCCAGTGTAGAAAAATGACAAGCACAGAGAATACAAATCTGGTAACACAATACTTAACACAACGTGCAATCATTACTATGCTTAAAGCACTGAAAAATGCATGAATATATTAATAGATTTTGAGTATGTGTGTGCTGTCTCAGAGACCACTTCAATATGAAATTCTTTCAGTGCTTATGAATCCAATCAGCTGTGCATGCTACACTTAGATCTAGTTTAATGTTGTCTAGCCTGTGCACATTTTACTGCTTAATTTTAAGTGCTGGCTTCCTGCTGCAATTTGACAGAAATTCACTGCCTTATATGACTGCTTTGCACAGCCATGGCCAACTTCATTGTACTGCAGCCCTCAGACAATGGAGGGGGTTAACAGATATTGCTTAAAAGCAAACATTAGCAGGTCAAGGAAAGCAGCAGATGATCTTTCTGCTTATGATTCACTTACCAACAGGCCCTCCCCAGGACTGCAGTGCTGTGTGAATTGTACAAATGGCTCCTGTTCATAGCCTGCAATAAAGACCCAGATGTGGAGCAGAAAGGCAAGTGTGCATTAAATGCACATGTGAAGGAAAAGTTTTGTCTTAATTATACAGTTGTGACAGTAGAGCAGTCAATTTTCATAGTCTTAAAGAATACCACCTGAGTCAACGAATCCACTACAAACATTAAGTATTTTTGTCTGTGTGTGTTAATACTGCACAGTGCTTGAAAAGCATGAGCTGAATTCAAGTAGTAAGGGCCAGGTGCATACAGCAGTCTGCCCTGATCTCCACATGTCCAATCATCACCTAAAGATTTACTGATGGAGAGCTTCAATACTAACTGATTTCACAGCTGAGTGTATCTGGCTTGTGTTGTCACCATACCACTTGAGGATGGAAGCCCCTGTGCCCTGGGAAAGGCTGGTCTACCTGCTGGAAGAGATTTTTATCTAATGCCTGAATATGTTCACCCTGCTTCACCCACTGCCACTGACCTTCTTAAAAATTTAACGGAAAAAACAGGCACCCACACCCTGTCCTATGACCAAAAAAAGCAAAGCAAAACCACAGCAAACAATAGGCATTCATTCTGCAGGTTCTGTACCCGTGCCATTTGGTGGTCTCCTCAGAGGCAGTCAAATGAAACAGCTCCAAGGAGTGGAACAACATGCTTCCACAATGTGGTGATTAAATGTATTTACTGGCAACTCTGAATTCCAGAAGCAAGAGCTGGAGTACTTCACTCTCCCCCAGTGGGTCAGCATGGCACAAATACTCCCTGGGGTTTCCATCTCTGCTACAAGCAGAGCCAAGAAACAAGCAGGTTAGGCACCACAGGCACAGCTGCAGCTCTGCCACCCACTACCTTTGAAAATTCACTTTGTTTTTCTGTATGCTGCCCTCTTCCAATCCATTTGGACTGTAAATGAATCCAAGCAGAAACAGTGTTTTGCTGGTGTTCAAGTACGTTCAACAACAGGACTGTAGCCATAGGTGAAGGACTTGAATGATACTTAAAAGCAGAAGTATATATTCAGTGTTTCTGAGCAAGGACTAACTTCAGCAAGAATGTTATTATCCAGACCTATAATCATCCTTTTGTTCCATACTTCCAGGCACTGTTAGAAGCCATTCCTATTCACTGCTGCCTGACAGAGAAAGGCTGGTCCTGTACCAGATCCTGTTATCCACACTCAGCCACGGACATATCCTTCCTCTCCTTCCTTCAGTCTGAATTAATAAAGCTGTCATTTAATGGACAAAACCTTCAAACTTTATGCAACCTTAAACAGTAAAATCTCCCTAGCAGCTAAGTAGAAACTGATTTTTTTCCCCATAGCATGAGAACACACCGTGTCTGACAGAGCTCTTGGTGGTGGTGCTGACACAGCTCTCCTGGCATGTCCAAGGTTCGCGCAGGTGTAACTGAGAACTGAGAAGTAGGGGGTTTTTTAACTGATAGTCATATGCTTGATAGTTAAATGTCAGTCTATACTCATTCTGTGTTTGTTCAAACTGCTTTTATATGTCAAAGAACTGCAGATAATAAGCTTCCTCAAAGTCACTCACCCTAATAAAATAATGCATATGATACAAAAACAACAAGAAGAAGAATGGGTCCCATTGTGATTATGCATAACTGAAACAGAAATGAAAATAATTTAAATGAATACAGAGGAAGAAATGCCACAAGATCAATCTAGGCTTAAACTAAACTCATTTAATTCTGCCAGGAATCTTCACTTTGATAGATTCCTTCATTAAGTTTAAGTCTCGGTTCTCATTTTGGCCTGGTGTTATACACACAAAAAGGTAAAACTTTAAACAGAAAGAAAAAATAAAGCAACTAGTACAAATTTTTTCTTGTCTAGTTCAACTTGGAAAACACATTTATTTAAAGACAGAGAAAATCTGTTTCTGATTTCAAACATTGGATATTTCACGAGAAAATTGCCAAGAAAGGAATCCCAGGAATGTCCTTACATACACACAACACATAAGACAACTGGTGAGCAGCCCTGTGATCTTTTACAAAAAA
>VZRX01002771.1:210960-300557 GCA_013398075.1 Notiomystis cincta | reverse complement strand
AAAAAAAAAAAAAAAAATTCCACATTTCTAGTATGGAACTCTTCTCCAGAGAGCAAGCAGCACATGCCTGGGATTTTTCATGGATAGCTTCTATCATAACTTCTTGCTATTATTAGTATAAAAGACTTCCCTCTAATGCACAGCTGTAAGACAAGCAAGGATGGAAAATACTGCCCAAGTGCAGGCAAGCAGTTAAGCACACATGCCTGCTTTACAGCATTTCTTGGCACTATTCTTTCTCCCTTTACAAAAGCTATGAAGGAAAGAGAAACTCCAGGCAAGTATCACAAAAATGTGAGCTCATTTTTCAGCATATGCCAATGAACTGCTCATGACGTGTATAGGAATTAATTCTTCACCAGGGAAATTTATTGAAATATTCCATCTGTACCCCTTCAGTCCCAAAGATCAGCAACTAGCATGCAGTATTGCCTCTGCTGCAGGTGTCCAACTCGGCTCAAACTCTGATATATGTTTCAGGAGGTGGGGGCTGTGCTGAAGAGCTGAGAGCTGCCTGCACACTGGTGCCATGCGAGGGCCAGCCTGCCAGCAGGAGACCCACCATGTGTGGGTAGAGACACCCAGCTCTGAGCACCTATTTCCCCCTGAAAAAAGGATAGAATTTGAGGCAGCAGATCCCTAAAGCTCAAGGAGGCCGAGTTTTAGAGTGGAGGGATTTCACCAGCCATCCCACGCACTCCCACGCTCAAAGACGACACTGACTCAGAGCTGGGATTTGTTTATCAGCTCGAGTGTGCCTGACAAATCAGACTGAGCAAACACGGGGAGCTGGCAGCCAGGGCAGCATCTGAACAACCACACTGCTTCTCCCTGAGCTCTCAGAGCCCAAACAAGCCACCAGCACTTGAAAGGCAGATGTGCCCTGCTGTTTAAGAGACCTTCTCCCCACACAGGCAACCATCAAACCAGTAAGAAGGATGGGTGTGTCTCAACATTTCTCCTTTGTACCTTGAGGTTATCAGCAGTAACACTCCAGCTGATTATCTCAGGATCACGATTTTCAGTGCATAATAATGTAATACACAGTAGCTGCTGATGCTGAAGGTAGGGAGAAGTCTACTCCAGGCTATCAAAATAGAGCAAAGCACAGTGACAGAGTGCACGCAAAGAGGAAAGAACCAACACACGCCAAAATACACCGCTATGCAGCACAACGTCCAGTACCTTCACTGCTTTTAAGAGAAGCCCTTAGATGGGCTTTTGTATCTTGGAACTAGTAACCTATTCACAAATAAAACCTGAAAATGTCGAAAAGTCTTTTCCTATGCATTCAGCTGAAGATTTAAAAGAAAAAAGCTAGTGTAATTCAATTTAATTATGCAAGACAAAAATATTTTGCTTCTGTACAAGCTCATTTGCTGCCCATAGGACAATCTCTGAAAATTTTACTTCTTGGTTCATTTTCAGCCAGGTGATCTAGATTACAGGAGTCTCAGTCTTTTTGGCTGCTTCAACAGGTTTGAAAACCTTTTACCTATTATACTCTTCATTTAAACAACTTCTGTCCTGTGTCGTTAATACTGCAACAAAAGTTTTATCTTTTATTGTTTTGTAATTCCAGTGATCTGCCGAATTGTTGTGAATTGAAAACCTCTTGTTGTGGAGTTAAAAATTTTAAACTGTGCAAGTTTTTTGTACACAGGAATAATTTCATTTGACATAAACCACTGCATAGAAAACTGTGTTGTGAAATGCATTAAGGTTTTCATCACTACTCTGAAATTTGCAGGAAATTAACTATTTTTTTGCCTTTTTAAATTTATGATTGTACCAAGATGTTTAGTGGGAACTTTCCATAAATAAAAGCTATTAGTAGAATAAAAGCAGCCAGTGTTTTATAGAATCACAAAACCATTTAGTTTGGAAAAGACTTCTCAGATCATGGAATCCAGCTATTAACTCAGCACTGCCAAGTCCACCGCTTGTCCCTAACTAACTTAGAAAAACATTCTGAGCAAGCACTGATAAGCACTTAAGTAATTAACGTAATTGTTATTATTTCCCATGGAAATTGTTGGGTTTTTTTACAGAAACTCCCAAACCTTTCCTTACAACGGCTCTCTGGTGTCAGCTTGCACCTTACTCCAGTAAGAAAAGCGGCGGTAATATCAATCTTTAGTAAAAACAGAAATATGGGCGTGAAACAAAACCAGTAAGCTTTTCCTAGTCTTTTCGTTTCAGAACCACGTGCTAAAGAAGTTTAATTAAAAATATAAAATAAGACTCTCTCATTGGACGTAAAAACTCTTGCTGTGCCGGCGGTCTGCACCATCCCTGAATGAGAGGAAGCATCACCCAGCAGAGCAGGAGTTTCTATCAAGCACCTGCAATAACACAGCACGACCGAACTCTCTGCTCTTCTCCAGGTGCTCCATGACGTCTCACCCGTACGAGGGAAAAACCAAATAAAGGCAAATTCGCCTCTGGAGCGGTGTCAGCAGGAGCGACGCTCCGCACACGAAGCGCGCCGGCCGCGCTCCGTGCGGCCGCACCGCGCCAGCCTTTTGTCTGCCGGGCTGCCCGGCACCTTCCCGCAGGATCGCGCCGGCCAGCGCTGGGATCGACAAAACAAAAGGAGCCACGAACCCACGCGCTGCCCCCCAGGCCAGGCGGCCCCGCTGGGCACGCCGGCGGCCGCTCCCCTCGGCGCAGCACCCTCACCTTTCAGGCAGAACATCGTGCGGCCCGGCGGGCAGCGGCGAGGCGGGGCCGGGCCTCCCTCCTCCCGCCCGCCCGCCCGGCCCGCGGGGACGGCGAGAGAACGAGCACGGCCACTCACGGCACGGGCCGGCGGCCCGGGGCAGGGTCAGTGCGCATCATCTGTCAGCGTTTGTCACTGCCCTCCGTCGGCTCGTGGGCATCCCGCGGTCAGCGCTAGGGAAGGAGTCACTCTAATCCAGCTCGCCTGTTCCTTACAAATTACTGACTCTGCTCCTTGTGGTCCTCCCTCCCGCGTAGGGTCTCTCTTCAGAAAGTGCTTTGAGCAGTTTTCTACTTCATCTCTTAATACAGGGTTTATTCATAACCCAAAAACGTGTATCTAAACAGTCAAGCTAGAGAAAATGTTTATTTCTGTAATACTGTAAATGCCTGTGTGCTTTAAGACTGCTGGTGGATGTGTTCAAAGGCAAGGCTGGATTTTGAGCAACCTGGTCTACTGGAAGGTGTTCCAGGCCAGAGCAAGGGGGTGGAACTACATGGTCTTTAAGGTCCCTTCCAACCCAAACCATTCTGTGATTCCTCTGCTCAGCACCAGAGATGATGTGGCTAAAAAGATTTCTTATATTACTCTGTTTCTGCAGAGGCAGCCTTCAGGAATAGAAGCATACAACCTTGTAAGCATTTTATGTTATAAGGGTCACAAAGAGCTGCCACCAGCACTGTGCTTAGCCATGGTATTTGGGTCTAAATGAAGCTGTGTTGTGTTCAGTAACTTTTATACGGCTTGGCCTTGTACAGCAAAGAAATACAAGAACGAGGGAACAAGGTAAGGGTCAGGGTAGCCTGTCTTGCTGAACAAACAAGATCTGCAACTGTCTCCAAAAGCACAGATCCTAAAAACCTCCATGTAAAGCCTAATGAAAATAAAGAACACATGCTATCTTTAGGTGGAGCTCCAGTAAAAACCCTGGCGCCTAGACACCTTTAAACCAGCGATTCAGACTCCAGATGAAGCAGTGTTAATGAGATGCTGAGTACCATTAGCTGGGCTTTGATATTAAAGAATTACATTTCAAGTATGTAAGAAAAGTTACTTCACTTCTGAGTGGACTGTGAGCAGGCTGCAGTGGCAGAAAAATGGAGACATTACACTGGAATAGCTTGAAATCAAAAGAGAACATTTATATAGCTTAGCCTGCCTTTTCTCTTTCAAATCCTGCTAGGAAGGGTACAGAGTAATGTCAAGATTTCCTTATGCTCTGAGAAGCAAAGGGGCCCTTTCCCCTTAATTCCATTTTCTGGTGCTCCAGGTGTACATGTGCTCTTTCCTACCCTAACTTTCCAGAGGGCTCTGGGAATAAACAGTTTATGGAGGCAAAATAAACAAAAACATATTGTAGCTGGAGGAAGGTTACTTGGATACCAAAGGGATTTTAAGGTCCAATCTTGTTAAATCTACTCATTAATTACCTGCAAGGGGAAGTAAGAAGCGCATCAGTGATAATCACCAGGGACTGAGAGCAGCTGCCAACACTCCACTAGGGACTAAGAAAGGACACAGCAGATTCTAGGGGTATCACAAACACAAGTGAAATACAAAAAAAAAAAATAAAAAAAAGGAAGAAAGAAAAAAAGAAGCAAAACCAGCAGTCTATTTATTCTGCACATGGACAGTGAGGAAAACTGTGTCAATAAAACAAGGAAGAGGAAGCCAACTATGGAACAATAATAGTGTCTGAGAAATTAGACACAGCTTTGAGAAAATTGCTGAAAAGTCCAATTTGCTGTGGGCCATAATACCAGTAGCACATACTTCTCTGGGAAGGTTTGGGCCCTTGGGGAATTATATCTTCTTCCTCAGGGGATACACTCTGTCCTGTTCACCAGTTTCCCCTCCCACCCTCAACCAGGAGTAGAGAAAAGAAACATGAAAGAGATCCCCACTTTCCTTATGTCAATTGAGAAAAAGGGAATGCTTAAAATAAAAAATAAGTGAAATAAAAATTCACGTATTTTGGGAAGGGGGCAGAACTATCAACCCCCAGACGGGCCTAAAGCAGTTCAGCATCTATTTTACCTTTTTTAGTGTGTTAGGACTCTTATGAGTGATTCAAAGACACATGTGCAGCTTTACAGCAGCAAAAGCAAGGAGGCCTCATTGGCCCCCTGACTGCCTCAAAGGCAGTGGACCTTGCCATCTAGGAAGCTGGCAGCTCCTTGTCCCAGCTCTTCTCTTGCCTGGCCATTTGCAGTGTAAAATCAAATTCCCATCAGGAAACCAGTTCTCCTACACCCTGCATCTCATTTTGCAGTCTGTGACACTAGGAAGCTAAATTTCCCCAGCGTACCTGGGTGAACCCTATGGAAATAACATGGAAATATCTTCCAACAGCTGTATTCCAAAGTGTGCTGACCACCACCTCTCTCCCATGGCAGGAGAAGCACCTCTCCCAGCTGCCATAATGCCATCTGCCATTGCCACCTCTCAGGGGGCACTGCTCCCACCAAATGCATGCTAAGTAGACTGGTTCCATCGAGAAGGCCATGACTGACACAGAGAACTGTGCATATATATCCATGTTTAATAGGGAATGGTCATGATCTTTTAAATAGAAATGTTTTAAGCATGTGAAGTCAGGAATTTTGAAAGACCAAACCACATCTTTCATCCTCTCCCTTACCCCTCAACTCACTGAAATGTCTATCAGCTCCCTGAGCACAACTAGAAGAAAAGCTGCAGTGTCATTTTCCCCTTTTTAGAACATAACATTGCTAGTGCCATTTCTCTTAGCTGCCCTAATCTGAAAATGCAACAGGATGGGAGGGAAATAAATTCAAGAAAAATACATACATACTTGCACCACTTTTTGGATAAAGATTGTATGTACCATTAAAACAAGCATGACAGAAAATCCAGCTCAGACCTGCCCAACTCACAGAAAAAAATTATGAGGATTTAGGCTCTTTCTGTCCTGCTTCATGTGTTGCTGCACATCAAGGTGCATCCCAATTTGACTGCCAGCTGAGCAGGGCTGTTGAGACATCTAATTAAGCCCTGTTTCCTTTTAGAAGTAAAGCAATCCTTGGAGACATCCATCTCTGATACCCTGGATGGGTGCCAACTATCATTTTTCTAAAGCCTGAATTCTTCTGACATGTTTGCCATTCAAGCTGTGCATAACACAAACCCAAAAACAAAACAAAAACCCCAAACAAACAAAAAAACCCACCCTGAAAAGCTATCCAAAGAAAACAGCTGGAGTAAAAATAAAATGTTCAATTTGAGGGTTGACACAAGCCACACCATCTAGTCTGCAGGCAACTCAAGCACTAAGGAAAGCCAGACCCAGAACCTATCAGCCCTGTGGTCCCACTGGTGATAAGAGACAGGAGATAAAGAGAGGTTAGGTCAGCCCCAGTGTATCTTTAGAGTCAGCATTGACTCGGAAACCAAGCACTGGAAAAAAAGATATTAACCATTATTTTGATAAGTAAAACCAAATATTCTTACAACTCCAAAGCAAGAGAAAAATATTTTGCTATTATCTCTTGCAGTTGATAGCACATATTATATTACCCATTCTACTTGAGGACTGAGGGTGGAGTTTCCTCATACAGTGAGGAAGGAAAGAAATATTTCAAAAATTACTTAAGATTAAGAAAATCGTTTGGGCAAAGTCATAGCAAATACAATGAAACAGGTAACTTACTCGAATGATCAGGCAGAAAGAATGTCCTTTCAAGCAGTAACTCAAAGTAACTCAAATTGCTAAGTATTCACCATAGCAGGAGCTAAAGAGATGTATCCTGTCCTGCAAAAAGTAATGCACGCAGGTGACTTGTGATGAGTGGATCTTTCTAAAATTAACAGTGAAACAGCTAGTACAGAGCTACTCTTGCACTCCCAGATTTGCAGCTACAGGGCCTTGTTCCACCCTTCAAGACTGGCATGAGGAACAGAATTTTCCAAACTGTCAAACGTAGAAGAAAAAATGGAATTTTTCATACCTTTAAGGAGCAGGAATGAACAGAACCAATATAAACATTTTTGGGAAAAAACGTATGCTCATAATTAGAACAACTTTTTTCCAATAAAACCTCTGAAACTATTTAAAATTGTTTTCCTAGAGAATTAAATCTAAAACAATGACCTTTTACTTAAAGGAGGGACACGATTCCGCTTTAGTCCTATGCAAACTCAGGAATCGAAGTAAAATCCTTTATCTGTGTTTCTTTTTTTCATCAGAAGATGATTTTCAATGAAATTACTTTATTTTTATTCCTACCCTAGCTACAGCTATACTGGTGTTTTCAATTAGATACTGCAGACAGCATTTGTGAAATCCTGTTGTGTTTTCTGATTATTGCAAACAAAAAGTTCTTCTGTAATTAACCCAGCAGTGTTTGCAGGTGCAGACACAAAGTGCTTGGCCTTAAAATTAATAAAATAAATGGTTTTAGGAAAGGGCTGCCTTCTGCCTTAAGCGAGGAAGAAAACAAACACAATGAAGTCATGAATTAGTTCGCCTTATCTTTTGTTTGCCTTACTCTTCAGACAAAGGGCACAAAAAGGGCAAAATCTTTTTAAGAGCTGCTGTAGGTCAAGAAAGGAATCTGTAACCAACTTCTCCAAATTCATTCAGGAATTTCTTTGCCACAGAATTTGAACAAAGAGAGCATTCCTGGTTGTGCGGGTAGGACCAGAGTGTACAGAGCCTTAACACATGACCAGAAGAACACTAATTATACGGGAACAGTGACTGATGGTCAGAAATTTAAAGAGAGGCTACAGCAGAAATTCTGAAGAAAAAGCCTGGGAAAGGAACAGGCAATCCAGCAATTTCAATCTGCTGCTAAAGACCTGCTTCTCAATAAAAAAAAGATTCATTGTTTTCCAAGGGTTGTGTGCCAAATTAGGTTTGATTAATGGATGTAAGAGGGCTTTATTGATAATGTTTACTATTAAAACAAAACAAAAATGGCCCTTGCGGGCACTTTCATTTGCCCAGTCATCTGTGCATTGCTCCAGAAAATTGCCACAGGTTGGCAAGGGCTTGTTCCCTCAGATTGATGTCGTCACTATTTCACTGACCCTGGTAACAACAAGCCACTGAGGAATGCTCTGAGGCCACCTTTGGGTAATCAGGAATACCAAAACCACAGGCAGCATGCAGGACACATGGATTCCTCTGCTATCATCTTGGCATCCTAAGACAGCTGCACCATCCTACAAGGATGAGGAGAAAAGAACAGGTTGTTTCCTGAAATACTCACAAACAGAGCAATGGTCTTTTATCGAAAAAAAATTTAACAAATGCTGAAGCAAATGCCAGACCAACACAAAGCAGCAAAGAGAAAAATCAGTTTCTCTTCTGCCCTAACGTGTGCGAGTGTGCAGACACACCATCCGTACTACCTGGGGAGCTGTTTTTATTCACACCATCGCAATGCTTACCTAAAAAGAAATAGTTCACTGAAATACTGAGGTAAAACCAGCAGCACTTTAAGCAGTTCCCCTCTGATTTAAAGCTATAGGCCAAAATACACTCAAGTCCTCGAGAAAGAATTACAAGAATTGGCACATTAGCATGAGCTGTCCTTGGGCAGCAAACTGAGCCAGTATTCTTATCAGTAACTGTGCTAGGGCAGGGTGACAGAGCCATTTGTAGGTTGTTACAGCTTCACGTGTGTGGTGCAATGGGAACTATTTCTGCATTCCCACCTGTTCTGATTCTTTCCTTGCTAAGAGCCTGAGACAGCCCCGAGGTGTTTTCTGTCCCTGGGGCAGAAACACAAGTGCTGCTTCACTGAGACCCCAGCGTGTGAGAAGTGTCAGCGCACAGCAGCCAGAACAAAACGGGTTCTTCCTTATTTGACCTGATTAATTTAATAGATTTACTGCCTTCCTCACAGTCCCAACTGAATGAAAATCTGACAGAGACTGTGGAAGAGCTGCTGCTCCCTTGCTGTTGACAGCTCCACCATCAGAGCCAGCTGGCACCCCAGTGGAAAGGATTTGTGGTGCTGAGTGCTGGGCATCTTTTCCCTTTGCAAAACCGGGGCAAGCTGGTTACAAGTCAAACACGGAATTTAATACCTGATTCTGCTACTGCATGTCACAATACTTCATTTCATTCTGAAATGAAAATGCCATGTTTACCATATATGGCATTACATGCATTACTCAAGGTTAATAAAATTGAGTTAGTAACTCCTGGATGAGAGTTTCCATATAAGTGTACAGTAGGCTGTAATCAGTCACCCTTACTCATCAGCTCTTTGGCAGTCTGAACTACAAGGGAGAAAAAGATACAAAAGACTCCATGGAAATTACAAGCAAGTACAAACAAATTTCAGTTTCTAAGAGGCAATAGCCTCCACTATTCATTAGTTTCTCTCCCTATGTCAGATATTAAAATTAGACAGGAATGACAGAATCAAAATTAAGAGCCTGTTTCTTTCAAAGATCCCTCTTTAATTAATATAGTCATTAGCAAGGTGCCTGCAAGAGTGTGATTCAGAGTATAAACCTATTACATAAACTGTGAGCATCCCCACTGCATTAGGGAGCAAACACCTGCATATGCAAAACAAAGCCATGGGCAAGAAAAAAAAATCACACATGCAAACAAGCAAAAAGGAAAGAGAGGCAGCAGGTGACAGGAGCAGGTCTGATGGGACTTGACTGATGGGGACATGCTGCATGAGTGCATGCACAGAGTGCATGGAGGGCAGGTGTCCCTCCAAAGCAGTCAGGAGGCTAAACTGTGCCTCCTCCAGGAAATGCTCCTATCAAACCTGACCTGCTGACTGGCAAGCACAGCTTCTTGTACCATGGTTCATGGAGATGGCCCACAGTTCAAGCAAGAAGTGGGAAGAGGTGTGGGCAGAGGCTTCCCCTTCCCCTCCGATATGCACAACATACACCGGTGCACTGTTACTATGGACCTCTGTTACCTTGGAGAAATTGTGACCAGGGATTACTTCTATTTAACATCCCCACGTGCTGCTCTCAAACAAAACGCAGCCCTGTCACTCCCTCTGCTTAGGTGTTTGATCTGACTTCAGAGCAGCTTTTTATGAAAACCTTCACGGGGCTTCTCAGCTCTCTTCCTTTGGAGTGAACAGGTAAGTAGGTGATGCACCAGTTGCAAAGCACCTATTTCACAGCCCATAATTGCCTTCCAAACACTACAACTTCACCAGGACTCAGTGTCCAGGAAATCCATCTGCTTCAGGGAGATAAAGTGCCAGGCAGAAGCTGCCATGCCATAGGTAAGGGAACCTCTAGAAGCAGCAGAGGCTGTACATATTAATTACCTTTCCTTGGGATGGAAAATATGCCATTCTCTTAAGTGTCCAACATACACAATCACATGCTGAAAATATGTCTTGCTTAGGTATCAAAAGCACCTAGGCCTTACATTTTAACCACTTCAGCTCAGGCTTTGGGACAACAAGCTATACATTCAAGCTGTAACAGCATTTACACTTCAGTTCTCCAGAAAAATAAAACAAGAAACAAAAAACAACACAGAGGTTTCCACTTACAAATGGGAAAGAAAGGCTGGTAGATAAATTATATTAATAGACTACAATAAGCAAAACTAAACAAAACCCCAAACCAACCCCCAACAAACGAGGTGGATGGCAAACCTAAGGCTTAATTTCTTTATTTGTATTGAGATTTTGCAGCTAAAAGACAAGAAGAAAATTTATTTCACAGTTTAAATCACAAATTGTCAAATCCTCCCTATTTAATTGTTCCAAATATTATAATAGAAGCTAAATATGCTCTTTCAAAATTCATCAACTTTAGTTATTTAGCCACATTCTTAACCTTTAACTTCACTTTCTTTTCATTTGTAACAGATTGGAGGAAAAACAAGAAGTTGTCATATTTGCAGTGTTCTGCCAGAATGGTGAGCTATGACCATTGGAGACAAAGGTCCCCTCAGTTTTAGAGGACAATTAATGAAACAGTTGGCTAACAACTGCATAGCAACAGAATTTTTCATGTACTCTATTGCTCGATGAGCAGTGCACAGGAAAGCACATACAGCATCTTGTTCCAGCTCAAACAGTGCATCCAGTCACTGGAAAGCATCCAGGCTGCTTTATCAAATAGAGCTACTTAAGAGTAAAATATGAAGGTCAGGAGACAGCAGTTCAGAGCCCTAGTGAGCAGGAAACATTTGCCCCAAGTTTTCAGCCTAAGGGTAAGCTGGATATCAGAAGGGTACCCTGGGAACAAGAAAAAGTATATAAAGTGTATAAAACACTGTGGTCTTCTAGAGTGCCCCCAGTCAAGAGAATTCCAGCTGGAGCTGCCCTGCACATGGAATCTGAGGTGTCCTGCTGAAGGCAAGGGCAGCCAGGGTCTCACCTGACAGCAGCACAGAGCTGCCCAGAAGGGACTGGGATCTGCCCTGGGAGTTCTCAGAGACCAGGGTTAACTTCCCCTCTGCCTAAGAAAGTCACACTTCAGAGACAGCGCTCTAACACACCGATCCAGCAACACCACACAAGCCTGTCCTTCCCTTCAGCTCCTCCATCTCAACAAAAAACATTCCACAATCCCCTGAGAGATTAAGACTCTTCAACACAGTTAACTTACATTAGTTATGGCTCTTAGAGAAGCAGTGAAACCAACCACAACTCTTCATTAAAAAAATCTACTGGGAAATGTCCTTTAGCACAGACTGCTGCTCTCCAGTCACTACTTCCTGGAGAGGCACTGACATGCTGGGATAGCAGCTGGGGAAAAAGGAATGACTACAGCAAATTTAAAAGATTATAGAAGTTTTTTTTTTCATTTCTATTTTTACTTGGAACGCTTTTGATCAGATAACAAATTTTATGATTTTTAAAATAAAATATACTTGCACTTTCAAAATAGCAAAGAATTGGAATTTGGCAAGGTTTTTAAAGAATAAGTAACCATGATGGCTAGATCCATGGTTTTTTTGATAAAGCAGAAATAGAGATGTGGGTTTAAACAACTGGTTCTGTGATACCAACACATACTCTGTGATACCAACATTTCTTATTAAACTTGTTTCTGTATCTTACAAATTTTTGCTTTGCAAACCCATTTTTAGAGCCCCATCTGTGGCAATATTTGCCAGAAGACACGGGAAAGACAGCAAAGTTTAGATTAAATTTGTGTTTATGTACAAGCATGCAAAAGTTGGTACTTCAAGTTATAGTTAAATGCAGGCCTTGTGACTGTCCCCAGCTGTTTTACCAGCATGAAAACTTTTGTTGGCCACTGCATATCATGGTTTTACAGAACCCTCTGCTGTGCTATGATACAAATATGCTAAGGCAAATAGTAAATACATCAGTAATTGAAGAAGTACCTCTGCTCCCAGCTGTGCTTCCACAAAAGCACAATATCCAACAGTCCACAAAAATTTGATATGAACTTGACTAATTGTTACAAATGCATATCCAATTCTACCTTTGCACACAGAACCTACAGCGTGCAAAGGTACAAGAAGACAGAAAACTGGTTTTTGTATCAAATCTCTCATTATTTTTTTCCATCTAAACATTCAGATTTGCATGTGTGCTTATATATACTAGGTAAACATTAATTTATTTTTTTAAAAAATCCCCCCAAAAAACCATACAAAACAAAAACAAACAAAAAACCCAAACCAAAGAAAAAATGAGAAGTCTTTCACAAAAAGGTATATAAAGCATATAATATTTGTTTTGGACTTACTCCAGTCCCTTACAAAAATGCTTTTTGAGGTTTCCATAAATGATTATTTATGGACTTGCCCAAAGCTTCAAGAATCCTTTTCACAGACACACATGCCCCAACACTACAATCCATCACATGTTATGGCTTCTACAAATGCTAACAGCTCCCTTTGGGTTTATGGGCCTTTATCTATGTAGTAACTTACATGACTTTTTCCCCCTTTGAACACAAGATCCCTTGCAAAAACATACAGGAAAGAAAGCCCAGTAAAATGATTTTACATTGCAATAGCAACAAGCAGTCTGGATTTGGTAATCTTGCTTATAGGAACCTAATAGTTTTTGGTACTCTTACACCTCATTACTAAAAATACATGATTACTAGTCTGTTCCTGAAACACCCTTGTAAACTATATTCACAACTTAAAAACATAGAATTTAAAAATTATTTGGACTAAAGACTGAGGTGATGCTCTGGTGCTGCAGTTAGGCAAGATTAGAATTGCCTATCTCTACCCTGAGTTGCTACAGGAAACACTGAAAATACAAGCTCCAAAAACCAAAAGATCTTAAGTCCCAAGTCTGCCTCTGGAACAGAAGAAAAACTCATCTGATAGTGTTAAACTCACATGATGCACATTTAAACCAACCACAGGTAGTACAGGCATAACTAAAGAGACATAATTAGGCACTGCTACTGTGAGAATTCAGTAATTGTTCAGTTTATGGAAATATAACCCCTTGGTAAGTGTGATGTTCTCAGACCATGATAAGTCATTAGGAAGTTATCTGACAGCTTTGGTCAGAGTCGTCATTGGGATATGTCAGGACTGCTTCCATCAGACACACTGCAAGGACACAAAGGGCTCAGCCCACAAGGAGTTACTTATTATTTTAAATTACTTTTAGCATTAAAACAAACTCTCACATTTAGTCTGGTTTTGCAAGGAAAAAAATGGGCATTTCACACACTTTGGTATTAAAGACTGAGACTTGGCCAGCAAACAGCAGAAAGCCAGTGGCTGCCACCTTCTGAACTGGGTTTGATCAGTCATTAAAACACAGCAGTTACCTGAGAAACAAGGTTTCTCTAATGACTCTAAATTAAAGTTTTCCAGGTAATACAACCTGTGGTAAAAAGCAGCCAAGACTTTTAACTTCTGCAATGCAGAAAGATTGGAAAGCACCCAAATGAAATGGAGAGAGTGGGTAAAAAATCAGAGCAATAAACAGGGACAGGAGCTGGGGGAGAGCTTGGAAAACCTCCTTGTGTAAGAGCTTCTTCTGATGCATTGCCACCTGTGGCCAGGCTGCTAGTTGTGCTTCTCCAGCAGCTGGCCAGAAAAGCTTGGTTAATACGTTCTGCTGCTGCCATGTGACTCATTTCCTTTTCTGAAAAATTAACATAAACACGGTGAAACCTGTGCCATGAACTAATTCATGTGTTATCTCTATTCAGAGTTACTTGCTATGTCATACTCGTGATAAACAGCACAGGCACACACAAATGTCTGTCCCATTCTTCCACCCATGAGAAACCCTTTGCAACGCAGCCAGGCATTTTCATTTCAAAGTATACCTCTACCAGTCTTTTTCCAATAAAAAGGTTTTTAAAGGAAAAAATGCTCTGAGCTTCAGGCTGAAAATACCTGCCACCCCAAAAAGCAAAACATTTGAACTAAAAATTCTGACTAAAGAAGAAGAAACATGAGAATTAAGGTGTGCCCTCATTTCGGAGGGCCTCCAGGTGACTGAGGAGGAAGAGAGCTGAGCAAGAAATGTTTCAAACAATTTTATTTTACTGTCAACATTTACCATCTCTTCTTCTAACAGCTTTATCAATGTGAAGTCTGATTGGTGCTACCAGTTCCAAATCACTCTGCACTACCTTGTACATTTTAAAAAGAAGAAAGAAGCAGCAGACCCTGACTCCCACACAGGCAGGGATCAGCCAGGGAGGACATCGGGGTGTGCCCCAGGTCTGCAGTTCCCCTTTATTTTTGTTCTTCTCGCTCATTTCAAACTGAGGAATCCAGCCAATCTCTGTGCCCGCTGCTGTGTGCAGGCTCGGGTTTGCAGCCAAGGCAGATTAGCCACTTTGCTGGTGAAATACCACGCAACACATGCTGCCTTGTGCCTGTCACCCAGCAGCCAAGCGGGAATGCAATCCGAGCCTGGAGGAGCAATGGAGCGGCAAAAGAAGAGGTTCAAAAAGACAGGAAGAGAAACGGCTCAGGAAGGCAAATTCCTTCATTTCCAGCTTCTGTTATTAACCCTCCTGCCTTTACACCTACGGTTAGGAGGAGAAGAGCCTGTGATTTGCCAGACTTGCTCTTTTTACCGGTTTACCTGAGGAAGAACTGGAAGCAAAACTATTCTGATAGCTGAAAAACTATTAAAATTTCATCTGGCTTAAAACAGTCCTGCCAGTCTGGTGTACCTCTCATTTCTTTCTAGTTTGTGTTAATTTAGTGATGTGGTTAATTTGAGCACCAAAGCAACACTGTTTTGAGCCCTCAGTTTTACAAAGGTTGGCAAGCAGTAATGCAGCAGAGCAGTGGAGCAAATTAATTCGAGAACACAAGTGGCCATTTATCACACACGTTTTGCCTTTGAACACAAACCTAAACCGACCACTCTGCCAGGTATGGATACTCAAACTCTTCCAACACCGTGCAAGCCTGACTCACAGCCCAGGGTAAAAGACTAGCAGCTGTGACGAGTTTCTCCTGCCCAAATATATAACCCCACCCTCCCTTCAGCCCGGGCAATCCCTGTCAGTCTGGCAGAGGATCCTGGTCAGGCAGAAATGCACAGTTAAGATTTATGATCCAGGCAGATTTTACAAGTTGAGTTAAATTGTTCCCTGAAAAGAGGAAATAAGCCCTGCATAATCTACACATCCCCACACCTTCCCTTCAAAAATGACATTGTCATCTCCTCTATAGGCAGGCAGGGAGGCTTTCATAGCTTGCTGCCCAATTACGGGAGGAATTCTGCCCTCCCCCTCCAGCCTGTACAATGGGTTCTTTATGTAAATCACTCAGAAAAATTAATACACCATTAATCCATCAGTAAAGCTTCCTTTCCCATCTCTACCTTGTGGTGTGAGCACGGGCTAAAGGAAGGCAGCACAAGAAACTTTATGGACATTACACAGAATCCAGCAGCAGGGCTCAATGTTCCTTCTGATCCATGCAAGATCCCACAGGCATTAGAAGCTAATCTGGCATCGCTGTACCATATCAATATACCAACAGTCGAAAGCAAAAATTACTGGTTGCAAATATAACTCCCTTTTTAGAAGTTTTTTCAGCAGCTAAGTAGGTTAAAAAACAATCTTCAAAGCACAGATTAAAGTTGTGTCCTGGCATGCAGGGAGCAAAGCACAAGCATATACATCCTGTGTTAGTGTTCCTGCACACAAACCATTTACTAAAGCCACAATCTGTTCTGACACGGAAGAGAAATGCTGGTCAAATAGCTATTAACTGCTCCCAGAAATGAAAAGAAATAAAAGGCCCTTTGAAGATCAAATGCCCTTAGAGAGCCTGCCTGCTCTTACAAAAGTGACCTTACACCAAAACTTAGTCAACCTTACACTTTTTATTAACAAACTACTGCTCTGGCAGCACTAGAGAAATTACAACCAAATCACTCACTTTACTGAGTATTTTCAACTTTGTGTGCACACACACCCCACTGCTTGCTAGCCAGCTACTGGTAGCTGTAACTCACCAACTCACACAAGCAAACTTCTGAAATTTGTTTTTATTTATGGCAAATGTGACGTAATTGGTTATTTAGTGACCTGACAAACTTAATTCAAAAACAGAACACAAAAACTAAAAGTACTTTTTAGAAGTATCATATAAAATATACTCCAGGTCTGAATATTTCAAGGGTTCATTGAGAGCTGCTTCTCTCGTATCCTAGATGTCCCTCCTCTCTGTGGAGCAATTCCCATCCCTTTCTCATCATCTCTTTTATTTTGCATCTGGGACCTCTTCTCAATCTGCACTCATAAAACAAAATACACTTAAATGTTTCCCAGCAGGACCATGAGGCAGTCATCCACTAAAAGCCACCTAGTCATTTAGAAGAGGAGTCTTAAATGGCTTTTGGTTCCACAATTTGAAGAGGGATTCTTGCAGCACCTGCCCAAAGACCCGACCACTAATGACTAACGGCTACAGGAAGCATAAACAAAACTTACCTATGCCCACACAATCAGTACTCAGCTGGGAAATTAAAAGGTTTTTCTTGTTAATTATGATTTTTTGGGGGTTTTAACCCCCCAAAAAACTTGGCAAGGCAAGTGCTGCACCTCGGCTTTTGTGCTGCCTTCCTCCTCCCTCCTCCTCCTCCCCGACCTGCTGCTGCCGGCCCCCGGTGGGACCCGAGCAGCTGGACAGAGCAGCATGGGGCAGGGCTGACACTTCAGCAGCAATCACAAGGGTTAAAGAGAAAGCAAAAGTCACCTTTTCTCTGCTGGCTCCTGTAGGTCCAGTTCTCGTCATCCTCGTCTACCTGCTGCACGCACATGGAGGAGAGTTCCCCATCGCTGCGAAACAATCTCTTTGTCTGCCTTGACAAGGAGGAGAAATTTATCCAGCTGACAGCACGCGAGAGGGAGCCTGGGTTTTGTTTGAGTTTGAAAGATCTCGAAACACACTCCTTTTTCATTTTCTTTCAAGCCAGCCACCGGCGGCGGTTCCAAACAGACCTCCCTGGAATGGTTCCTGTCCCCTTTCCCAGCGGTTTTCGCGGGAGGCTAAACAAACTCAATCCGACTTCAGTCCAGGTTTCTTCTCGCTGCCTTTAAGCCAGCACCAGTGTGGAGGTAGGTGGCTGTGCCAGCACAGCTCCCCTGAAGCTGTTTTGATACAGCACTTAGGGAGCTGCCAAAGAAAACAAAGGGGAGAAAAGCAGCAGAAAGTGGCACCTTGCAGCAGCTCAGCGGAGCATGTAAGGGCTGAGCAGAGTACAGCACTGAGACAAGTGTTTTCCCCATTCTCCACTCAACAGCAAAAACTGTAGCTCCACTCTTCTCCCTGGCATCGCTTCCCAGGAGCGTGCATGCAATTCAGTCCTCTCTTCTGGCTCGTCAAAAGCAGCCCCCGAGGAGGGAAGAGCAGGCAGGGATCACGCCCTGGCATGGCACAGCTCATGAGGGACAATAAAGCGACCACACTTCTGCCGCCTCATTCTGGCTTCCCTGCTCTCCCTTAGAGAAAAGCCTGGTGAAGGAGCTCCAGGAAGGCTCTCCTAACAATAAAACCGACTGCGTGGCTATCGCTTAGGATTAGAGTGAAATATGATAGGCTCGCTCTCCTAAAAGCAAAACTCCTCCTTTCCTCAGCCAGCTCAGTGGCAGCACAAACTTCTGAACTCTGCGTGCAGAAATAGGAAAGGACTTGCGCACCTCCGCGGACTTGGAGAGAGGGAAAATAAAATCCTGGAGCTTGTCCATACCAAAAGCATCCTGAACAGTGTGCTGAAAACATTAGTGCCCCCATAACTGGTGGCACATTTGAAAAGAAACTAAATAAAAGTGCATAGAGATAATAAACAAAATTTGAGCAGGTATTTAGTGATTAGGCTCTCGCTGGGGTCACTACAGCAATAGAACAGGTTTTGCTCCCAGCAGTGTTACTTTCTGCTGCCTTCTCTTTAAACTAGCAGCTAGGAAAAGCACTCCACAGTGTGAAAGTTTTAAGTCAGGCGCTACTGAAAGCTGCAGTGCTTACACTGCATGCCAATACCAGTGCTGCCTCCAGAAGGGAAAAAGCCTGCAAGGTGGAGAGCCAAAGGGAGCATTTTAAAGCAGACAGGCGTTGGTCATAGCAAGGCACCCCCAATACCCATTGGTTTTGGTGGAATTGGTCACCAAGATAAAAGTTGACAAAAACCCCCACAAGTTTCTATCTTGCAGCAAAAAATTAGACTTGAATGTGGGAGATAGCCAGTAAAATCAGCTCAGTGAATCCTCAGGAGGTTGTAGGAGCAAAGAATCCAGAGTGGAAAAAAAAAGATAAAACATGAAGACATGCCCCTTATCTGAAGAGCATGAATGTCTTAACATCCTAACGGCTGCAGATGATGTTATCAAAAGGACAAGGAGCATAAGAAAACAAGAGTGCAGTGTTCCAGCTCCCAAGCTGCCAGTCAGATTTACACTATTGCAGAACACGCCCCAACCCCTGGCAGATGCTACCGCAGCCCTCTGGATTCTGCTGCACAGCCTCTCCAAAACAAAGGCTCCGGCTTTTTCTGAAACTTATGGCTCTCTGACTCATAATAAGAGGATAAGGTTTAACCCACTGACTGGGAGGCAAAAAGCTAAGTACTGTATCAGATTACCCTATGAATCAACCAGGCACGCCAAAGTGACCTTTGGCTCCCACTAACACAGCACAATGGCTTGGCCAACTGTCTTCTGTAAATAATTTAATAGGCTGCATTTGAATTGACCTCACTCCACGAGGTAATGCATATGTAGGTACACAGGTCTCCCACCACTTCGTGAAGTCAGTGGTGCTGTAGGGGGTGTGCAGGGAGGGGTCTGCAGGGGGGTGCACGCTGAGTGCCAGCTAAGTGAGTGTGAGTGGGAGCTAACACACTGCTAACACTCACTTTTCTCGGAATGTCATCAAGTCCTTCAGTTTGGAGGGGTTTGTCTTTGTTAACAGACACCACTCCCCATCCCTGATGAGACAAGAGACCTGGGTAGGGTTGGGAGGTTTGTTTTGTTTTTCTTCCTTTTGCTTACAAGAAGACTTGAGGATGTGGAGCGAGAGAGATACCCCTAGAGACCCAAGCACTGAAATACCCATTTTGGGGCGGGTCATGTACAAAGAGGCAGGATTTAATATAAAAATCAGACAATCAAAGACCATGTTTAAAGTCAACTTATTTCTTTTGACAAGGAGCAAACATTTGGAATTGCCAATGCTGAAAAGTACAGAGAATTGCAAACTACCAGAGCTATTACTGGCTAAATTATAGAGCCAGATGTATAAAAACCCTGGTAGGAACTGCAGAATCACAGTCATCTCCTCTCCACTGTACTACTTAGAAACAGAAGATCAGAGGAACCAACAAGAAGGAAACCCTTTCAGGTTAACCCAAAATGCCAGGGTAAATCCCAGAGACCTGCCCAGAGTCTAGGCAGCAATTTAATTTCAGGAATTTTCCTGACCTGTCTGTACCTCTGCCTTTTTAACACGGCGCTGAGTCACCACTTGGTGATGCAAGGGCAAAAGCACCGTGACTGACCATAACATTTCCATTGTTACTGTAAACAAAGTAGTGCAATGCTTTGCTCAGAGTTCGGTATCATTTGATTTCATTGCAGGATCCACTGCTATACACTTCAACACGGTCACTGCCACAGAATGCTGCTTCTTTCTAAGCTTAATATCAGCATAAATCGTTGTACCTGTGGATCAAAAGTAAATTTCCCAAGATCAAGAGAAAACAGCAATTACCATTTGAAAAACAATACACGTTGAGTAACTGTTGCAGGTTTTAATGAGTTTTAATGAGTAGCCAAATACAAGGCCATGGAGTTGGAAATTTTGGCATCTGAAACACTTTAAAGGCTTAAATTTAATTATGTAAAACACTGTACAAAGTAATTTAAAAGAAACAAGGTACACTTCTAATAAGCTCAGCTAATTTTCCAACCTGACTATTTTCTCCCTTATGAAGATGTCATACAAGTATATAGGCTTCATATTTTCCAGGTTATGTATGTAAAGATTAAGACATTTTTGCTCAATTTTTTTAATACAAATCTATCTCAGTAAAAAACATGAACGATTCACAGAAGAAACACAGGGCTTGAAGTAGAAAGCTAAACTGGTTCCTTCTCCTGCCCTCTTTTATTTATTTTTAGAGGTGAACGAGACCAAAGAAGCATAGTCTCACAGACCATCAGGATTTTTACCATATATCAAACCTGATTGTCTAAGAATTCTCTAAAAGTTGTTAAGCAAACACATGTACATGACTGACAGCCACTGTGTTCTCCTAAGGCCAGAAAAAAATAAAACAACCAACAAAAAATGCTTCACAGGAAAGGTTTCAGGTCAGTGTAAAAAATCAACAAAGCAGAAAGACAAAAACCCCAAAACACCACAGGCCTGCTCCGTTTTTGGCTTTTGGCACCATTCACATGTTAATATAATTCCTGCATTTCCTAGTCTATCATTTCTCATGAGTCAAGGAGACAGTAACATGGATGATTCACAAGTGCAGCTTCCTGGGACAGCTCATGCTCCAGCAGCTGAGAGGACACCTCTCTCTCAGGCTTCCTGGGTGGTTTCCTTCAGGTGGTAACAACTCATCATCAGCCAGTCATGAAGCCATTTGGATTAAGCACCGGCAAAAGCCCATTGCAAACACCTTCCCCGCAGTCTCATCCCGTCCTTACAAAGCTCCTGCTGCAGCCAGCGAAAGGAGAGCGGTGCTCCAGCAGCCCCGAGAACCCCTCCATCCCAGAAACCGCCCCAACAACACCAGATCAGCTACATGTGGTCACCTCCCCGTCATCTCCGGGCAGATGTGTGGGAATTTCAGTCAGTTTTGAAGCCTTGTCAGCCTGACCGCCATCGGAGGTCTTTATCTACACCGTGCCTGTTCTTCTACAGGTACCCTCTGAAATGGTCACATAGCAAACCCACAAAGTAATCCATATTCCTGCATGATTATTTACAGCAAAGCAGCCACGGAGAGCATTTTGGTATAAGGGAGCCTCAAACTTCCAGTTAAGGTTGTGTCCCTTTTTATATGCAGGGCACATAAGTGAGAAACTTTCCCTCCCAGCGTGAATGGACCTTCGAGGGGAAAAAATAGTAAGGAAATAAAGGATCAAAAATGAAGTTATTTGCCCAAGATCACAGAAAGGGTAAGCAGCAAAGCTAAGAAAAGAAAGTAGGTCTCCTGGCTACCAGCCTCCCGACCTACTTAAGTAGGCCCTGTCTCACTCACACAAAAGCAATGCCTATTAATTGTTTCTATCACGACCCTTACAGAGCCTTTGAATGCTCTAATTACAAAGAAAAACTTCCTTTCTCTTTTGCTACCCATTTTACCCTTTTGGGTTTGTTTTTTTTTTTCAGCTTAGAAACACACCATACCAAAACTAAAGGTGGAGGGAGTTTTATACTGTAGGACTGCTTCCAAGCAGCCCATCCACATTTCCAACTTTATTAGGTCCACAAGGGAAAAAATAAAATAAACCAGACTACAGACAACTATTTTATCCTGCAGAGGATAAACCAGCTTTTGGACAGGTTTGTGTGATGCACCTGCCACCAGTCTCTCTTCCTCCTTTCAGCTTCTGTGTCCCCTGCATCAGTGCAGTGTTTTCTCTGATTCAACAGCTGCACTTGCTTTGATAAGGAAATTTTGTAAAATCAGGTGTAGAGTTTCTATGAAGTGCTAGGCTAACCTGGAGCTGGTTCTCCCCTCAACACCAGCTGTATGTAGGGATAATGACAGCTCTTACTGAGAGAGAGAAATCGAGCAAGGAACACCAGCAGTACACTCTGGTTGCTAGCCAAAAAGAGATTTGTAAGAGGGCCAGAACCGACGTGAGAACGGCACAGAAAAAAAAAAAATACTGTTTTTCTCTAAAATAGTTTGATGCCAAAAGAGCAGGTAAGTTAATTGCACATAGAGACACCCACCTGCTTCAGCCATATACAAATAGCTTCACAAGCTTTTGGCTTTCTTCATCAGCATAATTCCAGAAGTGATGCAACCCCCAAATTTCATAGAAAATGTGCTGCAAGTGTGTAAGGAGTAGGGCAGTTAGAAATGGCAGGAGCAGTCCCAAGTACTGAGCTTTGCTAGGTAAAGAGTGTGAGGGATGCCCTGAAGGTATTTAAAAGACCTGTAGGTGTGACACCTGGGGGCAAGGTTCAGCGGTGGACTTGGCAGTGCTGGGCCAGCAGCTGGACTCAATGGTCTTAGAGCTCCTTTCCAACTTAAATGACTCTCTGATATCCTGAGGGATACAGAAGGGAAGGGCTCGAACTGCGTGAAATTTCAGCCTTGCCTACAGGCGGACGAGCTTTTCCTTCGTGAGGTTCCATGCTGCCGTACAACGTGAGGGGACGAGTAACAGGGCTTTGGTGACCTCGGGCAACGTGCAAATATTTGGGTACTTCACGGGCAGCGCAGCCCCATGCAGCTCCGGGCCGGGAGCGAGCCCGGGCAGGGCGTGCCGACAGGTGGCAGCAGGGATCCAGCCGGGATCCAGCCGGGATGCAGCCGGGATGCAGCAGGGATTCAGCAGGGATTCAGCAGGGATTCAGCCGGGATGCAGCCGGGATGCAGCCGGGATGCAGCCGGGATGCGCGCTCCCACCGCCCCAGGCGTGCCGGGCTTCGCCGGGAACCTCGGCAGCGACACAGTTATGGTGACACACGGGAGTGATTTATCTTTCAGCAGTTTGCCTGTAGTAAGCTGTTATTATCTCTGCTTGAAGCGTAATTAACAATTCTAGTGGGTTTTGATTCGGGCATGACAACTCACTAATTAAGACGGCTCTGCTAAAAGTTCCCTCTAACCGTAGTCACCGCCTCGATTCCTACGCACGTTCTCCTGGGTTGTGGGGCTCTTGCTTTCATATCACAAAATCCTTTTTAAGATCCTCTAAGCATAGGGTCACCTCCTTTCCAAAGCTGAGGCTTGGCCAGGGAAGTACTCTGCTCAGAACTGTTAGCCAACACATCCCAAGTGCTGATAGACCGGGAAGATTAACTATCTAAGCATGGAGTTTTTGCGAACAGTAAGTTTTCTGTCTGAAGAGAAGATTGCAGGCTTTTCCCCCCAGGCACTCATCTGTTCGCTGAATCGCCAGAAGTTATCAACAACAGCTCTGATCAACACGGGGAGTCACTCACAGAGTCTGGGGCAGGAACTGGAGAGGTGCTCGAGCAGTCAGGCAGCATTCAGCTCCTCAGCCACACTGCCCTGACCCGTGCTCCACCAGCACCCGCTGCTCCAGGCCCCGGCACTGCTGGCACGAAGGATGCTCCGAATGAAACCGCCCCGCGTCTCCCACCTCCCAGGAAAGATGTGTGCTTTTGTAAAATCCTGTGTCCACACGTGCTCCTCTTTGCTCTGGAACACTCTACAATGAACACGTGAGTTTGTAAACTCAACTTGCACTGCTCTAATCTAAAGTGTAAAATCAGTTTAGTCTCTCCTACTACTTTACTCAGCGTATGCTGTGTTTATACTAAGTAGGGGCTCAAAACACTTTTAATACCTGACTGTGCACAGAAACTTTGCAACACACCAGTTACTTTAGAAATCTAAAAACAGAAGACTTTGGTGAAGCACAAGAAACTCCTACTGAATCATCCAAGTTTCCTGTGGAAATGCTGACAGCTGTATTGGAAGTAACTGCAAGCTAGTTAAAAACAAACTGTATAAAAAAAATTAGTTAACATGTAATTGAAGATCATTCTGCCAGCAGGGAAGTACCCCAAGACAACTAAATAAATGTCTATTTCCCACTTCTCTGATTAAGAGGATACGAGGGAAACTGCAGAAGGGATAAGGCTGTTTGCTTTGAGGTGGAAGCCCTCTGCTGGTTAACATAAACTAATTAGCACACTAATCTAAATGTTTTTGTAGATAAGAGAACCACAAAGAACAAGAAAGGAGGCAGTGGCTAAAGAAAAAATCGAGAAGAACCATCAGTGTCTCAGAAATCCTTATTCTTCATCTTCTTTACTTTTTTCCTTTTTGTATTTACACACCCTTTAAATTACATAATATGCAATATAATACACCTCTCCAGGTATTTGCAATAATAAAATGCTGAAAAGGAACTCTAGAACTCTGTGAGACATTTGGGCAGACCTGACCATTCAAACACTGAAAACACTGTTCATATGAGTGTTATGAACAGGTCTCACTGTTTGATGTATAAACCACAGGAAACTATTTCTTCTTATACATATAAATACTGTTTGTGCACATCTTTTTGTCTTGAGTCCTGCATCTTTAAAACACATTTCAAAATTATTTCACAGCCAAAACAGCAATATTATTTACCTTACTGAAACTGTAATGTAAGTCTCTTCTAGGAACCAATCTAAGCATGTGCTGTTTCTGTAAACCATTCATAAATATTGAACCTCAGAAGACAGACAAACAGAAGACAGACACACATTTGCATGTATGTGCACAGGTATAGGAGTGCAGCAGTGCTTTTTCAGTTTATTGCTATGTTTACATGGCAGCTAAGCCTGGCACATGGTAAGTACAGAGGAGTGTGTTGCAACTCTGGACAGAATTTGTAAATGAAACCCAGCCCCACCACGCCTGGAAGAATGCTGCAATCTCCTCTCTTCCTGACAACAGGCCCTAGGTTCAAAGAAACTCATTTCTAGGTGGAGGATGAGCACAAGGAATGTTGCTGACACACAGAGGGTGAGGAGGAAAACACTGAATTTGTGTCTTAGTTACTGTCCTACATAGTTATATTTAATCTCAATTAAAATAGTTCTGTTAAAAGCTTGATGATAATGTAAGAGAAAACAAAACTTCTGAAATAATGAACATATGGCCTATGTATGTGCTCTCACTGTATGGAGTCCTGTGCATGTGCTCATTCCATATGTACACATCCACATATTCAGCAGGAGCACCAACTGTGACCAACAGAGACATTTTCTCCCTCCCTGCAATTTCTCCTTCTGCCATATACAGGTCTGAAATCAATCTTGATTTTTTTTTTTTTTCCTCAATCTAAAACACTTTAATGTTTTCCCCTACCAACAAAAGTTTCTAGGTGGAAAAAAACTTGAGAATACAAAAGAATAATATGCAGGGTGAATCCTGCAGAGCCTGTGGCCCCCCTATATAAAACATTTGAGACATAGGAAGTGTTCATATTTATCAGCTGCCAAAACAGGAGGGAAAATTAAAGTCCAAGTTATCCTCAGTAGAAAAGAAGAGAGGATAAATAAGGACATTCACACTAGCAGCAGGAATAATCTGATGCTACCTCTCAACCACTGGCATGTGAAATAATCAGCCTCAACAAAACAGTTGCTTAGTCACAGTTAAAAACCCAAGAGTATCAATTCTTAAATCACAGCAGAGAGAAACTAAATCAAGGCTTTGCAATCTTCTGTAATTTGCACCACATCATCTTGTTTATGTATCTAAAGAAACCTCATCTTCTGGCACTCACTGAAATACAGGGTGGGAGGGGTAAAAAGTGAAAGAGAAGTCACATATTACTGAAATTACAGGTGTAAAAAAAATGCTTGTTCATCAGATACTAATCTGTTGAGAGCCCAGTGGATGTCTCCCACAATATTAACACCTCAAACCCACTTCTCCCAAGCAGGAGAGTTTAGAAAGCAGACTAGACTCACTGCCTTCTCACAGCCAATGCCAACCACCAATCACTATTTCAGGTGGTTTCATCAGGGCAAAAAAGATTCACACCTTGATAGTCATTGTTAAATGAAGTCATCCAGACATTTCACTGTTAACCAGTGGACTAAATTACAGGCTTAGTTTTGACCTAGTGCTTTTTCCTGCCCACAAGACAATCTGCTGGGATTGCCCTGCCAGCCCGAAAGCAACTCTCGGGTCCTCCTCACCCAGGTTCTTCAACGCCTTCCTTTTCAGATGCTTGGAAACCAAGTATCAGTCCTGAGGCGTCCTTCAGCTTGACTTTTCCTATGGCCAGTACCAAAGTACTGCTCCAATCTACACCACTGTTTTTTTTCCTTTGTCACAACTGGAAACCCACATGCTAAATCCAGCATTTCATGAGGTCTTTCACTTTCTCCTTGGCAGAAACAAGCAGGATGTGCTTAATATAGCAGTATTATGTCTTTATATCTTTCAGAAAGTGATTGATGAAGCAACCCCTTTCTTACTGTATGTTCTGTGTAAAGGCTACTAGACATAACAGGATATGTCAAATTAATTTAAATGAAACCAAAGGAAATTATTCAACTTTATACCGTAAAAGATAGATTCTTATTGTAATGCAATCAAAATGAAGATTTAACTTCTGTGTTTTTCATGTAATTCTGCCTGTAAAGTCATGCCACCTTCACCAACAAGAATACTACATCACTAAATGCAAATAGGAAACAAATTACATTGAGAAGTAAGAGATACTTATTATTTCCCTTGCAATAGACATTCCTTATTTACAGGCATCTGGCAAATTGCCTGCAGTAGAAAGAGATGCCATTTAGATATTCCTAAAGAAATAAGAATACAGACACATGGGATTAGATACAAAATAAATTTATGCCGAAATACTTATTATCTAATCATGTGCTCTATCACATACCACATTCTTGTTGTGCAACCAAGTTTATTCACCCAGAGGAATCCACCAAAAATGAGACTGCTTCATATGTATTTATTCATCAAATAAAAATAACAATGGTTTCTAGATGGGAACTACCACCTTCTTTTGATTCACATGACTCCTATATTACACCTGTTCTAAACTCATCAAGTTGACAAGATTATCAGATTGCTTAGAGAGCCAATATTTCTCTGGAGTACTTTTTTCCCCCCTGACATAGTGAAGTGGAAAATATGCTGGCTCTTTCAGCCAGCTTTGGCATAGAGATAATGCCATGCTCTGTGGTTAACTGCTAGCTCTTCTTCCTCCAAGGCACTGTGAGTCATCTCTGCTTTCCACACTGGTGTCTTCCAAACAATTCTGGGTAAAACTCTGCTAGTTCATTCTCACCAAAGACATTGTATGAGAGCACAATTACACAGAAGGGATCACATATTAAACAAGGTTTTTTTTAAGCATTCCATTAAAAAATGTGCAAGGCAAATACTGCAGCAACTATTAATCAAGTCTAAAAATAAATTAAAACTAGCTTCATGAAAGATGCCTGGCCATTTGCTGGCATTTAAAGCTTTCCCTTCAAGCACAAGCACAGTCACAGCAGGATTTGCTACTCTCATCCAATGGCACCTTTTCCCAAGCTTAGACAAACAGATGTGAGGAGACGCTTTCAGTCCCTACTTGCAGACAGTATTGTTTTTTCATTATGACAAAGCGTTGCTGAGCTTGGCAGTAGAAACCACCCACTTTCAGGAACTCCCAGTGTAGTTAATATTCCTCTGGTTAACAAAAGATGCCTTGGTCTGAGGCTGTTTCTACAGGCTGTTGTTACAGCACTGCACCCAACTGACCTTAATTTATGAAGGGCTGCTCTGGTTACAGGATCCCAAGTTATTCTGCTTAGTTTAGGGCCAGCAAAATGCAACAGATTGACAGCTCTAAACATCACTCAGGAAGGGAATGAATAAATAAATAATATCACATATTGGCTAAAATATCTGGTACCTGCCAGCATCCTTCAGCAATGCTTAAAAGACACTTTAAAAGACAGTTTGATTGCCAACTTAGTATCCTATGTGGTTTGTCTTAAAGTAAAAAAAAAAGTGTTCCTTTTTTAGACACTTAATAAAGAAACTAAATGACAGTGCAGTTCCAAATTAAGGGTGCTCTAGGGGTCACTGTGAGCATCTCAAAAACCCCCCTCCCTTACAACATTCACCAGGAGAGTGCTTGCAGCCCACCCTCCAGGGCAGTCAGTGGGATCTGCCCTGAGGCAAGGGCATTACAAGCACCTTTTCTCTTGCTCTCAAGCAAAGCCAGGAAAGCAGGCTCCTGTCGCTCCCAGCCCTCTGGGAGCACCCCAGGCACTTCAGGCACTGCCCCACACGCTGGGACACTGCGACCCCGGCCTCCCAGAAAGGCTGGGATTTCATCTGCATGGCTGCAGAGAGCCAGCAGCTGTGTCAGCACAACCGAGGACACTGCAGCCTGGAGGAGAAGGGTGGACATGAGCACGGAAAGAACAGGAGCTCCTTCTAAAGCAGGGTGCAGCAGGTTAGGCTGCGGTACCCCCAGGGCTACAGCTGTCCAGGAGCTCTGCAAACTCTCCAGCTCTCTGGTGAACAAATTCAGGGTATCGATAAGGAAAAGAAGATCTGAGCATAGTACTTCCCTGGATCTCTGTTCAGCTTGTACTTCAAAGTAAAACAAACCAAAAAACCAAAACAAACAACCAGCTTTGATTTTCAAACAGAACACTTCTTTTGGGGGAAAATCTGTTTGGAGCGGTGATTTTTGGGTGGGAGTTTTTCTTTAAGAAGTGCTTTATTTTCACTGTGTGTGGGAAAATGATGCCTGAAGTCTTTTGGCAGTTTTCAACATAGGAAAAAATAAAAAAATCTCCATAGGGGTGAGGTCAGGGTTGAGCAAAGAGAGCAAGAGAGCACTCAAAACATTCATGTGAATTGTCGCCAAAACAGACTCAAACACTTCATAAAAATGTGGGGGAAATTCATTGAGATGGCAGAAAAGGAATATGGCATCCAGATCACCAGAATGTCATTACTGGATGCAGACTTTCTTTTTTTTTTACGTTTGGCAATCAGTTTTGCTATATTGGAAGTTCTCTCCTATGCTAAGAATTACATCCAAAAGCATCTCAGCAACCAGCCAAGACAGGGATCAAGAGAGGGAAACATTATTATGTTCTCCCCAGTTCAGGGAAGGATGAAGCCAAGGTAAATAATTTGAGAGCCATCTTCTGAAGTAAACTTTTCTTTTGGTTCATGAGTTATTTCTACGTTGTCAGCCAACTATAAACATTACAATTTGTTAGCCCATTGAAATTAAGTGGAAGTGTATTTCCACCTTAATTCCAGAGCAACTTGTTTCCCTTACAAATTTTTTAACTCCAGGCCACCTTGACAATGCTGTTGCCTGCTACTTGGCTTTCAACACTTCTTTTGACTTTTCATGGAAACCTTCAGCTTCAGACCATACTGCAGAAAGCCAGCACAAGACAGGGCAGAAATACATTTCTGTGCTGGAGTGGTGAGCAAGGAGAGGAAAACCAAGAAGACAAGTCAGCCATGTGAGTGAGGGTAGGACAGGCATCCCTGGTGTTCCAGCCCTGATGGAAAAGAGGTGTCACTGCCTTGCAGCTGAGGTGTGCACACACCAGCTCGCTCCTCAACCAAAGCACGGAACATGCACACGCCCCTTCTCGGAAAAACAGCTCAAGATGCATCCTGAAACAGCCTCCCTGCCTTCAGCAGCAGGTCCACTGGGCAGACACTCATCCTTTAGGCACTACCACCTAGTTTTAAGCTTAGAGAGGGCTGTTGCCTTTGCATGTCTTCACCAGAGATTCATCTGCAGTCGTCCTACAGGTTCTGCCTGTAAAACTGGGTCTGCTGTCTCCTTGCAGGGAGGCTGGCCTCCTTCCTACCTTCCCTTCTCATCCCACAGCTTCTCCATAATGACTGCTTTCTTCTCCAGTCACGGACACTGTTAGTCAGAGACACAAACTGACACATGAGAAAATATCTTTAACCTCATCAAACATTCTCTCCAATATCACTCCCTCTCCTTATGCAGCTTCCCAGGATAGGGCAAGTGGGAAACTAAGCCAAGGAAGGCACGATAGCACAGGGCAGCCACAGAGCCACTCTGCATGCAGGGTGTGGGGGGAAGCAGCATCCGTGTGCACCATTCCCTCACGCCTTTCACAGCGCTGCCAATTTCTGCACAGCTCAGGGTGAATCATATTTACGCTGCTTCTTCCCACATCCCAGTTCTTGGGAGTCATATCTGGGCAAGAGTCATGTCTTTCATCTTCAAAGGAAAGTGAAAATTTCTAAATTTAGTTTGAGGGATGCAGAAATTCACACAACCTAAGCATCATAAAAGTTCAAATCCCAAGTATTAAAAACGCTTTTTGTTTCCATATTTCACATTTTTGGGGGGTAAGCTCAGGATCCTGAGTGCTTTGCTTAAACTCACTTCTACAGGTGGGAAAATCTTAGCCAGATTCTCTGCAGGGAAGGAGTTAGACTGCAGGAATGCAGCTAGAACAGGATAAGGGATGCTTTTCTAGGGAGGGTGCTGAATGCTTGCACACAATAATTTTAGCTCCTGTCAAGGTAATGCCCCATCAGGGCAGAAGCAAGAAAAAACACAGGCTCTTCAGTATTGGATAATTGGATGCACGCCCTTTGTAGTGAAAGTGGTCTGAAAGTGAAAGAGGTGTTAGCTCACCTCCAAGTAGTGAGAACAAGCACACTAACAAAATTACTGCAAGATCCCAAGGGTTAGAAGAGAAGCAAGAACTGAAGCAGCAGCTGTATGAAAATAAGAAATCTTTCCATATGGTAAAGGCTTTAGCCAGTAGAAACCAATAACAAAAAAGCCACAGCCAAAAATTAGCACAAGTGGTTAAAATTATTCTCTCAATAATTAATGAAACTTAAAATCCTATCCTACAATGCTTATTTTAATCAGAGAGTTTACTGGGAATCTGATCTCCATTTTTCAGAAGTTTCATCATTGAGTACACTCAGATTTTATTCAAACTTTAAAAACATCCCAAACCTTAAAAACTCTCATTCTGAAAAGAGCAACTCCACAGTTGTTTTTTGTTAAGCACAAAATATGCAACATCTGAGATGACCAGAGTTGGACTGTCACTAGCAAGTCCACCTCCCTCCCCTTCTTTAGTAGCTCTGTGTGGAATCTCTTTCTCAATCACACTTAACTGGGTGTGTACAAAGGCCAAGCAGGCAGCTCTGGATGGATGCCTCCACCTAGCTATCAATTACTGTCACAAGATTTGGACTTCATCTGTTTTCTGCCTCTCCCATTTCATTTCTCCTGCATCAGCAATAAATTTAGGACAAAACCACACAAGACTAAAAATTCAATCGCTGACGCCTACTCAAGCCAATTCATCAATAAATGAGCTTACCAATTTTCATATTGCATGATGTGAAAGATTAAACTGTAAGGTCCTATTGGAAAATTTCCTATTTATATTTCCTTATTTTCTTCTAAGAGACAGGTTCACATATCAGCTTCCAAAAGAAGCTACTTTGTTCTCAGAAAAAGCAAGAAGGGACTTAAATTCAACATTTAACACTTTGTAGATGAAACATGCCTACAAATTTATCAAGTGACCTTTTTTTGCTATACACCGACATTTTCTTTTGTCCTTTCTTAGAGAAAATTAAGCCAATATATTAAGAGGGGTGAGAAAGAAGCAGCATTAATTAAGACTGACTATATAAATCAGGGTATACTGAAAATATTTTAATTGGTATTTAATAAGCAAAGCCACTAATTGATAGGTTTGCCTTGAAAATAAGAGCTGTAGCCCGTGTAACTTTTCTGTTATGATCAATGAACAGACAGATGGCAAGAGGTAAGTAGTGCAGAAGAGTCAGTTACTCAAAACAAATCATAATTCCTCTAAACCAAAATAATGTTTTGGAACTAGAACTAAACAATAGTTTAGAACATTTATAAAAAAAAAAAATCACATGCTTATACCATGCAAAGGAAGACAATGATGAGAATGCTGGACAACATAGGAGTCTGCTAATAAAGACTTGAAAGAAAAAAAGATAATCAGCAGAATGAGAGCTGGTGTTTCCATCAGTAGGTTGAAGATGATCCCCTGCCCACAAGAAAGAGGACACAATCTGGGGACAGAAGAGAGAAGTATTTCCCTCACCCACATAAGGCATCTGACCTAAAGCTTCATTGCCTTCAAAGATTTTACAAGTGTGGAGCATTTGAACATGGATTGGTTTTGTTTTGGGGGGGGGTTTCTGTTTTGGGTACAGGGCTTTTTTTGTTTGTGTTGTTTTTGTTGAGGGGTTTTTGAGAAGTCAGCAAAGACTTCATATGATATAAAATGAAAAACTTCTTATTCCATTTTATTGATCCCTTTTAGTGCTCTGAAAGACAAATCATGGCTAAAGAAACACCAGCTATGCTCTACTGTCAATCTGCTGGTCCACAGCAGAAGCAATCTGCTACCACCTCCACCGTATCTATATTACTGCCTAATTTCCTCTTCTCGATTTATGGCATTTCTGAATCATCAACACAAAAGACCAAAATAGGGTCCTGGTCTTGGGAAGTTCTCAGGAAACTTGAGAATAATATTAAGGAACAGGAACTTTGGCAAACAAGAAAAAAGGCATACAAGGAAAAATAAACTCCATTTAGTAGGATTATATAGTCAAAGTGAAAAATGATTTTTTGATCTGATGTATGGCTTGCTGGCCCTTTGTTAAAGCAGACACACATATGCTGAATGTCTATTTAAAAGCAGAATACTTCACTAAAATATACTGAAGCTAAAAAAAAATAAAATTGTAACAGAGACCATAAAAGGGAGAAACCTACGGAATGTGTTATGTTCATCTAGCAAAGCTGTTCCCCAGCAATCAGCAGCTTCAGGCAGCCTGTATCAATCCTGCTCTTAGACACAATAGAGTCTAGTCTGAAATACAAGCATAAACTAAGACAAACCATTAGAAAACTCTCCAGAGATTTCTTATTTTTCTTATTTTTTTCAGATATACCAGTGGCAGGAAATCCTGATGGCAAGAAACATCACGAGTTCAAAGTTTACTGCTGTGACTTTTTAGCGAGGGGATGGAATCAAAACACCTCCCTACACACTGCACTTTAAAAAAATGGAAAAAAAGAAAGGAAGAAATTAAATAAAAGGAAAACATCGACAGAGGTCTTCACCATAGTGAAAAAAATGTCTGGAAACAATTAGCAACTGAAAAATGGAAGAGGAAGAGTACTAAAAATTAGAAAAAAACTTAAAACGCTAAGTAGTAAAGTATTCAATTTTTATTACTAAAACATCTTAAAAATTGCAGGCATGTAACCTAAAGTTTGATACATGCTTCCACAGAATTGCATGCAGTTCACAATAAAACCAACCTCTTTAATTATCGACACTGCGAGGCCGTAAACCTACACAGCGAGTTATCGAAGCGGAACATCTGTGCACTGTCCACACATGCAGCGCGTGCTTATGAAACAGAAAAGAATGATGTCACTTCAGCCTGGCTTTTATTATATTCCATTTGCTAAATTCTCAGCAGTATGGCCCTGCCTCTGCCTCTCAGAAACAGCCCAGTGTTGCCTTGCCAGCACTTGGGACACATTTACAGGGCAAGACCCTTTCAGTGCCCCATGGTCCAAGGGCTCCCTGTCACGAGCTTAAGGAAGATGCTGCACAGTTTCATTTACCTGCCACAGCTGCCAACAAGCCCTTGCCTATCAATGAACCTGGAGTGATATAGATTTTGTCTGCATTCCCCTTGTATCACCACTGCAGCCAGCAGCCTGCTCCCCAAACACTGCTGGCCTCCAGCAAAAATGCTCAAGTCCATGCAAAGGAACATGATGCTAAAATCAAGTTTCCTGAGGAGATAAAATATGCTCTCCAGCAGAGAGCCATTGCAACCAAAGCTGAAATTCTCAGACATCTCCTCCCTCGAGGCTGAGATGTCTCGAGCCCACTTGATGCAGGGAGGAGGGAAAAACACATGCAAGAGAAAATATCAGAGGCAAGACACATCATCACTTTTCCAAGCCAACTGCACTCTGTCTGTCAGCCTTCATGCTTCAACCCCCAGAAACTGGATTTGCACCAGCCTCCTCACCACTGCTTCAAAAATTCTCCCAAACAAGGGTCCATTCTACCACCTGCCAGCTGTTTCTTGAAGCGAGCCATTCCCTCCATTCTGCCACCACTGTTCCCCCTCACCCATCACTTCTCCCGAGGATGATCACTCATGCTATCAATACATTTTCTACAGGGAGCAACAGCAGGAGAATTACTGCTGCAAACTGCAGAAGCACTAGAAGGTATGGCTGGCCTAACACAGCATTGTGCTGCATGTTTCTTCCCCTTTGGGGGAAGTTAATGTAAATAAAATGAACAGATTTCTGGTACTAGGACCTGGAATATTCCTAGAAACTGTCAACCAGACTGGCTTTTTTTTTTTAATATACCATGTTAAAGAGAAAGACGGTGTTGTTGTGCAGAGCAAATAGTTTTATAAACTTGGCAATTCATTTCTTGTTTTGACTTATTTGAGAAGGACTAGCACATTTTAATGAGGGCTTTGTAAATGTGGACCCTTGGTAGTTTTGTGGGAGGATACAGAGCACATGTGTTTCTCTCAGACCCGTTCCAGGAGATGGTGGAAAAAAGCCATACCCCTTGATTCAAATGAAGTCACTCCTGCTTCTCTTCCAAAAATTACAATAGCACCATGTACAAAACTCATCAGTAACTGGAGAATCTTGGACTTCATTATTTAAACCTGGATTTGATGCAATATGAATGCTTTTTCAAAAACAACTTTTCACATAAAGGCATTAATATAAACTTGATCATATGTGTTGGGTGGTTTTTTTTTTTAACACATACCAACACTTCCTTGTAATACTCTTGGACTGTGTAATGTTGGCCTTACACAGTGCATGTAAAAATAGTCTGTCCTCTTACCAAATAATGGACTTGAGGAACTCCTCCAGGGATTTTAAATCTGGAGAGACTGTAACAGAAACACAGGATCTGCTTGTGGACTCTGAATGGGAAGCAAGTACCTCTCCCAGGGCTGTGGAGGCTCCTCACAGGATGGTCCACTTGGCTGCCTCTCCAGCCAGTCACTGCAGGCACACTGCCTTCTTCCCACCCCTGTCACCTCTTCTGGCCCTTTCCTGATATCAGTGTTACCAAGGCAGCAAATGCATACAGTACCTGGACAAACTGCACAACAATTCCCTTTACCCACACATTCATCCAAACTTTCATGAGTGTTGTACTAGTCCTCAAAGGAACACAAATTTTTAGAATTCCCAAATGTAGCAATTTCCTGCTTTAAAGTAGTCTTTGCATATAAGGTGACCTAAGCCAGCTAAAATCCACAGTCTAATGCCTGAAAACCTCCTGGCTGGAGAACTGGGAGAAGTATTTCATTTTGAGACCCTGAAGTAAGCTTCAAAACTCAGGTTTACTCCAAACAAAAACATCAAGTGAAACAGGGACTAGCAATGGATAAGGAACTTAAAATTGAACAATTTTACTAGTATAAATTAAACTGCATTAACAGACACTGAGAAAGAAAATATGATGGTAAGTTCTTTAACATTCTAAATTTATATGAGAACAATCAATAGACAGATGACTTCATTAAAGGCTTTTGATGTTCTATAAAACACATACAAGCACACACAAAAATCCAGGTGCTAGAATGGAGTACATTCAGTCAGCATCTTCCCTCTGCAGGAAATGACTCCCATCAGACATCTGCTTATATCTATTTATACATATACACAGATAGATACCCTTTTAATACCATTCCTTTTAAATATTGCAGACTACATCTACCCAATAGTTGAAGTCCCAAATACAAAGCAGCTAACAAAAAAGTCATCCGAAAAGAGATGCTGCTCCTGGAACACGTGAAATATTAAATCCCATTTTAAAAGATGTTTGTAGTTGTATTTCAATTTATAAATCTCCTCAATCTGGAGTGAGGCAGCATAAGAACACTGACACTCATTTGATTGTATTGTAAAACTGACTTTTAAAGTCTTCCAGGTAAAGGTTCAGTTCAGTAGTATTGCTTAAAAAGCGAAGAGTCTTTGCCCTTTTTTATTATTTACTTGGTTAAAGTGGTTCAGTGAATTAAGTTTACTCAGCAGCATTCTCTGTTGTTACTTACGCTTGATTTAAAATATACTGTGCATTCAAAATGACAAATACTTAGGTTAGAGTCTGTGCACTTGGACTCTGACCTTTTATACACACCAAAATAAACTGCAAGGTTTTCATCCATAGACCAAAATGTGGCCTTTAGCTGCATAATTATAAATGCTGCACAGTTTTAATAAAATCCTTCAGTTGCTCCTGCTCTAGTGAATTGTTCCCTTCTAAATATAGAATAATGCCAGGCCTAGACACTCAGGTCACCAGGTAAAACTTTGCACAGCATAAATCTGTCACCACCTTTGCTCAAAGCGTCTCTTTAATCAAAATTCATTTACTGTGACAGTGAAAAGCGGCCAATTGAGACAGCCCAGCCAGATAAATTTGAACCCGTTCGTCCTGTTTTCAAAGGATGGCGATCACAGGGGAAACTCAGAGGAGTCAGCAGAAACTCTAGCAAGTTGTCAGCCTGCCAACTGACCTTTTTATTTTTTTGTTTGTTTACTTAATCTTCTTCAAAAATGCATGCTCATTGCAATCATCACCAACATCCAAATAAATTTATGTAACATCAGAAAACCCCATGTTTCTGGTTTACTTCTATGTAATAATTACAATTATTAGACGCATGGGTAGCCAACCAGTACCACAAATAAGATCATGTTATTTCCCATAATTATAAGGGGAAACATTAAGACTAATGTTGTTCAATTTTTTCCAATAATGTAGTTACCACTGAGCTCTAATTTGACTCATCTATGTCAACATGAAGAGATAATAACAAGTGCACTTGTAAAAGGAGGGCATTTCACTTAGTGATGTCTAAGGCACAAATGCATTTGTAGTAAGCAACTACAGAGCAACTCTACTGATTTATTTATTTTTTCCCTCTTTTTTTGCTTCATGCATATTAAAAAACCATAAATCTACCATTTATCTACAACTAAATGAAGACATTTGCTTTAAAAATAACGGAAGATACTCACTTTTCTAAAGCAACTTACATTGTATGAGACACGGTGACACTGAGCTTTAACAAAACAATAAAACTGTGTTCCATCAAGATCTGTTCAAAGTACCTTAAAATATTTAAGTATTCTTATTAAAGTGCAAAGCTGAAAATTTTACTGGAAATTAATATATCTTTACGACTTCAATAAATGCTTCAGCTACTGGAATAGAGACAAGGCGTTAGCGCAGCCTCGCAGGTTACTGAAATCCAGCGCTCTTGGGGGAAAATGAAATCACGCAGCTCCCTGTGGCACATCACACGGTTAATGAAGGAGGAATTAGTCAGGCGACGTTATTACACTTAAGTTTTCATAACAAATGGCTTTCTCTAGGGAAGCCCAAGCAAATTACGGCGGCTGTTCGAGCAGCGCAGGACACACCGAGGCTGTGCTCTGACGTGTGGCGGCAGCAGCGCCCCAGCAGCGCCCACCCGCAGCTCGCCCTGCGCCGGGGAAAGGACACGGCTGCCCCCGCACACACCCGGCCACGGGAGCTGATCCGCTGACAAGTAACCCGGCAAAGTCACGTAAAGCAAATCGAACCTGCTGTGGGCGGGATTCCATCCTCTGCACCGCTGTCTGAGTCTCCGCGCGATCACAAACACAGGTGCGCCAGCGCAAGGAGGGCACAACAGCAGGCACGGGGGCCAAGGTTTCGCTCAAAACGAGCCCCACATTTTCTTCATTTCCTAGTGAAGCCCATCACTAGGAGAAGAGTACGACTGGCCCGCTGCGGAGATGTAGCCCCAGCTGCAGCACTCCGGGAGCTGCGCTGGCACTGACCCCTCCCCAGCCCCGGCAGCGCCTGCTGCAAACCTCGCTGCGGCCGGAGTAGAGACCAGCCAGTTACAGCTACGAGATGGAGCAGAAGGAAGCCCCGAGGCCCCAGTTTCGTGCAGCTTAAGCCGATCTAATTGCTGTCTGCCGGCATCTCAGCCCTCCGCTCCTGAGCCCATTACCCAACAGAAAATCATCTCTTTTTTTCCGGTTGTGTCATCCCATGGGGTTTTTTTTCTGTCTGCTTACTGAAATGGCTCAGCAAAGAATGGAGAGTGGGACCACAGTAGTGGAGGAGACACCATTCAGTTCAGACAGGTTTTCTTAAAACTGCTGCTGAACTATATCCTACATTAAATAATTTCGCAACAATTCCTACTGTCTCCTTTTAGATATAACTCAGCATTGCCACAAACCTTTGCATCACCCATACTTCTAATTTAACTTTGCCTTTGCTCATAGGCTGTACATTAAAGTAAAGAGATGTTGAAAACACTTCTCAGGTCTTTCAGGAGTGTAGAATATACAGGTCTCACCACAGCACTGCTCCACAATGCTGCCACAGCAAGTCATCAAAGGGATGCAAGGGCTGGCTGATGATTCCTATGGGTCTCATAACTTGCATACTAAATCCCAGCTCTGTAAAGCAAAAATCAATCAGGACTTCCTCCAAAGTGCCCTCTTCAAAGCCACAGAGAAAGGCTGTGGTGAGACATGGGGTGGAGTGGCGTCTCGCCACAGGTTGAGGGAAGTCCTGACTGAAGCCCAACATTTGCAGGCTCACTCAAGCTCCCACGACTGATATTCAAACTCAGGGGAGCTCCCAGGCCAGGCACTGAGCAAGGGGCAGGTTATACACCCACTTCTGACCCTCAGATTCCCTACAGTGCAGCACTCAGCATCTCTGTTCATCTTCTCCGACAGGAGAGATCCGATGCAACAGAGCCAGCACAACCTGTCATTGTCTGCGTGTGACAGCGTGGCATTTTCCACACAGAAACACAGCATATCCTACTGCAGGAACATGCTATGAAGGCAGGGCCATGATCCTTGAATTTCCCGCAGGAGGTGCAAATAAACACAAAGAAAAACACCATGAGGATCATCAAGAGGAGACGCCCTTGTCTGAAATCACCATCCAGCTACAGATACCTTAAAAGAATTAATTGGTACCTGTATAAATATGCCTTTGTTTAATAAATGAGATTTCTTTCTGCTGTTTCCACTAGTGAATTAATACATAGGGAGGGAGGAGACAACTTTATTATTTACAAGAGACTCAATAACCTATCTACACACCCACATCATGCTTCAACCAAGGCAATCAACACTCCGTTAGAGATTATTAACACATGAAGCCCCACGACCACCTTATGATTTGTAACATTATTTCCTCCACTTTACAAACAGAGAAAACTACACAACAGCAGTTATCTCAGATGAATAGGTTATTAAAGAGCTCTGTGAGGAAACCCACAATGGAAGCGCATTTCCATGGGGCCAGGATTTTTCTCTGGTCTCTGACTCCATGCCTGTGCTTTAACTTCACAATTACTACCAAACTTCAGTGAAGCAAAGCTCAAATAATTAAAGAGACATAGCCTACTTCCACTGAGGCCTGTGGCAAAACTCTCATTATTTTTAACAGAAGCAAGGCTAGACTAAGCGTTTATAAAGCAGTTGTGATCACCAGAAGGCACCACTGAGTTCTCAATATTATTAGCTACGAGACTACATCTATCTAAGAGTGACTTTTCTTTTAAAATCTTCAAAACCTGGTCTCAAAACCAGGCTTTTAAAGCTCTTGTTCTTCAGAAGACCATTATTGGAAAAGCACTGAATGGTTATTACTCACATTGAAATTTTTTGTATGAATAATTTAAATGTGTTGCTAAAGCGCATACCAAAGGCCACTCCAGCAAGGGATGGAGTCCCTCTGAGGATTCTCACTTCTTTCATATCTGCTTTTGCCCCTGGTTATAACAGCTTTTCCTTCATTTTTCCAATTAAAATAGTATTGTAATGAGATTTGGAAGATTCATCCAGTCAACAAGCTTATTGCTGTGGTCATTGAAAAAAATAATTAAATACCTCAAAATGGAGGAAGGAAAGCTTTTAGAAGTCTTTTAGACCAAGTTCTAAATATGAAATTGTTTAGATTAGAAGCCATGGCTTACATTCAGAGTTTCTTGCACCTGGCTGACCTGGGGCTTTTTTGAATAATGATTTTTTCTCTATGTAGATAGTGTCCCATTGAAACAAACTCATTGTAAAGATCATGAAAGATGGCTTCCACCACACTTCCTTGCTCGATTTTAAAACAAACGTTATATCCTGAGTGTGAGACATGCCTAACACAAAGGCATACACCAGTTCTCACCCAGCCTTTTGGGCAGAAAATGAGCAAACATGCATGACTTCATTATGCTTTATCTGTGACCAAATCCTTGCATCCAAGGGCCTTCACATACAGAACTGTGCCAACAGCATAAAGGACCTGCCTTTATTAAGTGTGAACAAGAACTACACTGACCAACATGAGCACCACAGCTCCCACAGGAAAGGTCCCAGGCAAAGGAAGGGCTGTGAGCCACACCAGGCAGTGGGCAAGGACTCAGCACAGCAGCTGAATGACCCTCCCTGCAAGGAAAGTGATAAACAGAGTCTGCTCCACTCTGGTCTTGCTAGACCTCTCAGGGGATTTTAAAGAGAAAGCTTCATTAAACACCTCTAGAGGACAGAAAAGCATTGCTAACAGCAGCAAGTTTCACATAGGAGAAAAATGGCATGATTATTATATCAGTGAGTTCTCCAGGGTGCAGGGGTGCAACAGCAGCCTGGAACTACACACACCTGTATGTCAAATACAGCTGAAACAATGACATTTTTGCATGAGCTTTCCTTGATTTTGCAGCACAATGAAAACATTTGTCATGTGGACAGTAACTGCTATGTCAGCATAATTTTTCAGACTTATTCACCCTGTTTAAAGAGAATGGAAGCAAAAGCTTCCAAAAGAGTGCTGATGCTTAAAGGAAATTCCAACATTTCAAGTGTTCATACTTTTCACTAAAAACATGTAAGGCCACGGGAAGGCAAAGTATGAAACTTCAACAAACACTGCTTCTGACCTACCCACAATCACAGAACAGAATTACAGAAGACTTCAAGCACAAAAGCAGCTTACACTGGTCTCAAACAAGGATCTCTGTGAATACTCAAAGCTCTTACTTACTATTTTAAAAGGCATGAAAATAATTTTGCAAATCAAAAGAAAAATTCTTTAAAGAAAAAGAATCTTCGTTCTTTGCTAGTCTTAGTCTGCAGCTCCTGTGAGCTTATCAGTCTAAGGAAGTTTAAGTTTTCCACAGTCTTGCCTGAGTCTTTTAAGTAGGGCAATGAATCCTGTTGTTCCAGGATTCATCACAACAAAGTGCCTCAACTTCACCACTTTACAGTCCTCACTGAAGATAAATCAGTGAATAAATTTATTCCCTTAAAGTGAAGAATACACATGCTTCACTACAGCACCAGACCTTGTGCATTGCATATAGTTAGACATTTTTTTTTAAACTAGCTTCATTTTCAGAGGAAGAGCAACAGTATTCTCAACAGCAAAGACAACTTGTTCTTTTACAAGCATGAAAGCAAGTCCTTTTGTCTCTTTAGTCAACTAAATGCAAAAAATATAATCCCCTATTTAAATTTACTTGCAATAAGGAGGGATTAGAAATCTGTTTTACATAGAAACATTATTTATTTCCCCAACTAGTCCCTGTGTCCAGAAATGACTCTACTTGCCTCCCTTTGACCATCCATCTCTCCAGATTAACTCACAAGAGATTTGTGAACTCAAACCACATTTACAAAAAGCACTACCTGCTGTCTCCTTGGAGGAACATCTCCTAAGTAGCTCAGTTTTCCATAAAGGAACCTGCATTGTCTCCATTCTTCACAGCACAGGGGCTTCCCATATCACAAGTAAGGATTCCATCATGCTGATGAGTGCAGAGGAATTTTTAAGCCATCTGTACCACTGGATTTCTTTGTTCAAACTAATCCAATTCAATCTCATTTGTGTCTTTTCAGTCGTCTACATATTTTCATCCTTGCAGATAATGTACATCCGTGCCAGCTACAAAATATCAGTCACTCACACACTTTCCCTGCTCTCCTGGCCCCTCTCTAAATCTCAGACACTAATCAGTTTCACATTACTCCACGATGTGCCAGGTAAGCATCAGTCTCATTTCACAGCTGAAATGATATAAAAAACAGATATAAAAAAAATGTACTCACTTGATTAAACAGAGGGGGAAAATAAAAAAAAAACAAAACAAAAAACTTGCGAGTTAATACTTTATGTGATCAACATAAACACAGTAAAGGATAAGAACTACTTAAGACAATGTTAGTACTGTTCTACTGAAACTTGAATTTAATACCATACTATCATTATGTTTAGCAAAGTAATGTTTTGAAAGCACTCATTAAGCCCAACTTTGATCACAAAAAAGCCATATGCTACTAAAGTAGATTTTTAGAGTATAAAAAGAGATGCAGAGGGCTGACATTAATAAACATTCAAAAGGAGCCCACATGTAAAAACAAGGGGGGGGGAAGCCTAAATTTTTCACACACTCTTTTATCCCATTTAAATTATACTATTAAGCTGTACTACTAAAAAAAGAGAAGTTGAAACCCTACCTACCAAAAGGGTAATCCTTTGCTTTATATATCCAGAAACAGATAGGGTGATTAAAGTACATTTAATATTTGATATGAAAAAGAATTAAAGACGAGAAAAATAAACTGGTACCAGATCTAATTTCACACTCAGGGGATTACAATGCAGAGAATACACACAAACATTCTTCACTTACAACAGCACTGTGAAATGCTCAGTAGATTGCTGGCACTCTTAGGATTTAAAAGATTTAATGTTCTGCTTCATTACTTCACAGCATGCAAAAGTTTGGAGGCCACTGGAAGACCGAGCAGCTTAGCAAGGAAAAATAACATAAGAAAAGGGCCTCATCAAACTTACAGGATCTTGATGGACCTTATTTGACAGCATTTTACTGTGCTTGAATTGTGAAAATTAAAAACCAGAGTCCTTCTGTTCCCTTAGTGAACGAAGGCCACAAAGTAGGTGCCATTCTAACTGCCCCAAAAGTAGCCTGTACATTCATTGACATCCTATTTTTACTTAGCCAAATAAAAAGAAGCTTCAGTCCTTTTCTCCTCTAAGGAATAACACCTGCCTCCCTTAAAAAACATAAATACTTGCAAGAGCAAAAGAAAAAAAAAAACAGCCAAAAAACCCCACAAGAACCCAGAAACAAATTGATCAAACTGAATTAGAAGTTTTCTTTATACCTGAATATTGGTCATTGCTTGTCCTGGATCTCCAGGAATGTACACTTGCCAAATGCATGCTTTCCCATGGTCAGCACTGGGGTGGACCATTGCTCCTCAATGTAAGAAGCATAATTAGGGCAAAGCATCTTTGTGAGCTGCAGTAATTTCCCCCTCTTCTGCCCCTTGCAGCCAAGCAGGAGCAACCCTGCAGGGTAGGTGACAGCACTACAATAGCTAATCCCAACAAGAGAAACTCTGAGCAAGGAAATGTGCTCTGAAAATGCAATATATATTCTAAGAGGATGGGACTCCTGAGAAAACAGAAGGCCTCGGTAATTAGTCTTTGGGATGAGAAGGTGGCTCTTTCGCCTAAGAAGTCCTTTCAAATCTTGGGTATTTAGTTTAGCTCAAAGAAAACAAGCTCTTTTGTTAAACAAATATCTAATCACCTAGAAATTTTGGAGGCCACATAGAACTTCAACAAAAAATAACTTCAAACAACTGAATTTGGTGTTTAAGGTGCCCTCTGAATTATCTGCATAACACAAAAGGGTTTGAGGTTGTTTTTACACCTTTTATGAAGAAACGTTGGGGGAAAAGGTTTTGTTCCTTTTGTTCTGTTTAGAAAGAGCTCGAGGGGAAAATCAAAATCCACATAAAATACCCCTCCCCTTCCCGTCCCTTCTTGTGGTGCCTCCTGGGGCCTGCCAGAAGCTCTCCCCAGTGCTGAAGAGCACCAGTGGGTCTGATACACCACGAGCATAGTCTGAATGCCTCAGGGGGAGCCCCTGCCCTCCTTATGCTTTATTCCCCCTTCTTGATAACCATTTCACCAGGACCTGCCCTCACATACTTCCTATTTTCATCCCTGAAGAAACCCACCTGGGCCAGGAAGAGCCCATTCCAGGAGGAGGTGGCATGGTGGATCCTCAGGACAGCACAGGGGAAGCGGTTTCTGTCCCCTGCCTGTTGACAGAGAGCTGGTCACCGACCTCACGTGGTCCTGAGCAGCCCCAGGTACACGATGAAGAGACATTAAATCAGCCACATTCACTTTGTTAAAAGCATACACAAAGAGCAGAAGCATCTGAAGCTGTGCACAGGAGCATCTGAGCCAGCAGTAATTTGGCTGGCTGGTGTGCTCTGGCACCATGGCCTCGCCGCTGGAGTGAGAGCGGCACTTGGGCCAAACATTGCCATTCCTCACTTCATCCCTCCCCTCCCTTTCCCCACTGGCTGTACCCAGCAAGGATGTGACACTGATGAAAAAAGCCTGATCCTTTTCCTTTTTGCCTTACACTTCAGCTCACAGGAGAGCTGCACAGCTTACAGAGCTGCAATGACACGGCCAACCCACGGTGTGAGGCCACATGGCCATGTGAGAAAAGGACGTGCCAGATGAAGGGACACAGCAGGTGGCAAGGGAAGGACAGCCAACACATTTGAAACTACCACAATTACATGATTTTTTGGCAACTTCACATGTGCTCTCCCCTCATGCCACTGTGGCTCTACATAGCACAGAGAGTTCAAGGGTCGTGCGTTGACAACTGGAATTTCTGTAGCTAAGTCTACTAATTTAAAAAAGTGCAGGCTGCATTTCTACCAACAGGATCATGTTCTCTGTGGGCTCATCCATTCCCAAATCTTGCTGAGCACCATCACCCACCTCCTAACCCTGCCACAGTATTCCAAGTACTAGGAAAAGAGATAAGAGTAGCAAAGGCTATTCAGATTCAGCAGCTTTCATAGGTAAAACATAGGAAGCAAAAGGAAGACAGAATTGAAGAAGAAACAAACCAGGATTCCCTAAGCACTTCTAGCTAATGCATAGTTTGAAATATCTAGCTCTATTTTATTTTATATCCCATATGAAAATGTTTGTTACAGCAAGTATAGCACAGCATGTAAGCAATAATTGCTTTAGAGGGAACAGTAATATGCTAGATGAGAATTAGTGCTGAGACCAAGAGAGTCCAGGAAGAGCTTATTTGCAAAAGAAAGATATTTGAATTTGTGTATATTAGTAAGTAAGGGTCACATCAGCGTATGTATTTTCATCAAATATAAGGCAGCTCTAAATGAAGTATGAAATAGCTGCTATTTACAGGACATTATTAGAGCCATACAATACAGTGTTTCATTTTGAAAGCTTAGTGGACTTAAACTAGACTGGATAGACAAAACAGGAGGTTACTTATTATTTAAGCAGCACTCATCTCAGAAGGATATTAAGTTTATAGCCTGATGCTGCTTACTCATAACAAAGTCTAATTACAGCCTAACGAGCACACCCACTGGCTGCAGTGAGACTCGGCAAAGAACAAGACAGGATCCACTGCAGGTCAGGTTTGGCAGCTCCCTTATGAAGTGCTCTGGAGGAAACAAACCATTCAGCCAGTTAATAGAGGAAACTATTTAACACGGAAGCCGGGCAGGAGTGATGCAACTCGCTCACCGCCACAGCAGTTGGTGCCAGGGCCAGAATCAAGGGCGCTCCGCAGCTTCCCTGTGCGTGCACAGGAACATCACATCTGCTCATGGAAAATGATCACCTCCAGCAGATCTTTAATTTCACTGTTTGTTTACAGCTTGGAAAGAAAGTTATTGAATCACTTGTTTTTATTACACTGGTAATTGCATGGGGACTTGAGTTTTTCATATATATATATATATATGTGTGTATATATATATGTGTATATATATATGTCACCATCTTCTGTTCTATTAGAGGAACATACTCTTCTGCAGCTGTAATAAAATGCAGAAGGACAAAGAAAAATAATTGGGGAAGAAACTGAGGATTCAATGACTGTTGTTTTCGAGCTCCACCTCCCACCATGAGACAAACATCAAGTAGTAAATCAGTTCTGCATATCATCTTGGCATACCACAACACACAAAATACACACCCATCCAACTGGTATCTCTGCTTCAAAACACTGAATATTCAATGCCAGCAGTATCAACCTAGACAGCAATTTCATTCCAAGAGCTATCTCTTGGTTTTGAGTTGGGCTCTCTGCTTTGCTCTTCAAACTATACTCCTCATAGTCAGTAGACTGCTTCTGATCATTGTCCCTGCTCAAAACATCTTAATTCCCTCAGACCAGATGAAGTGGCCACCAACAAAGTGGCTGTGAGGTCCTGTGGAGAGCATCCTGAAAAGCAACACAGCTGGTAATGCAGGGGCTGCAAGACAGTGAGTGACACATTGTGGGGAAACTGCGTCAAACTGACTAAACGTGGATTCATTCCTACATCACTTTTATGTTCTCTATTTATATTTATAAAAAAACCAGACTTTCTTAAGCTGTGCAAACTCAGGTGTGGAGATGAACCTGACTGCACTTAAGGGCCAGCTATGTATAGGGGAAAGTCTTTGTTCTGTTCATAACAAGCTATGTATAATTTGGTGCAACAGTAGAACAACAGCCTAGATAAAAGTGAAGATCAACAGCAGTTGTACTCCTGATGTATCACAGTGCTAGCAGTCTCAAAACATCAAGAGGGCCAAATACCTGGGTTTCTGGAAAATAACAAGATATCATGGAAGGAGGAAGGGATGGAGGTGAGACTGGAGCATGGCACATTGCCCCACTGAAAAACTTACAGCTTATATCTCTCCATGAAAACATTCAAACCAACTACATCAACAATACCCATTTTATCTATCACAAACGCTCATGTGCTTTTGAAATGCCTTGAAAGCCAATTGATCAAAGCAGAGCAGCCCACAGGCTGTGCCCACCATGGCCCTCCCACTCTGAAGCTTATCCCAGAGCCCAGAAGGGCCAGAAGGACGAGGATGAACCATGCAGGCATCAGCCACAGTGCAGGCAAGGGGCGGCAGCGGCTCCCCGCACACAGCATGCTCCTCATCCTTTTCCCAGGTCTCCTGAAGTGCTTGATGTCCATGCATTAGGTACAGGAGAAGTTGCAACCATGCATATCCAAAATAAGCCAAAGCCTAACATGACAATTGTGGATATGTACAAACTGGCAGAATCAGACATTTTTCCACCTCTCATCTCTTTCCTCTGTTAACTGACAAGTCAAACTAACCTGTCCCCTTTGAAACCCTAATATTCAGATGAGAAGTGTAAAAACAGACTTGGTCTTTAATTCTAAATTCTACATGTATTTTGGTTACAGTCTTAATAAAGGCATGCTAAAGGCCCTCCAGTCCTCTCCTTTCTTCTTGATTTTAACTTGTTTCATTCAGATTACTGAGTATGACTTCATGCAATTTAGCTGTTTCAAGCACTGAAACCTGAATGCAGTAACAATTAGATCTCCATCAAATCCTAAGGCATCCCCAGCACAGACACAGACAACCTGCAATTTCTTTTGCATGCCAATCCAGCAATGCTGCAGGTATCTCTCCATGGTTTCAGGCATGCATCTATGTGCTTCTCCCTCAGTGAGCTGGGAGGAGGAGGAGGAGTGAAGGGAAAGGATAAAAAACCAGAGTGGCCATTATGTCACCACATCCATTTTTCAGGATGCAGTCCTAAGGAAAAGCTCTTGGGTTCATGTATCAGCAGGAACAGCCAGTTGGGATTCCTGCCTCACTCAAGAGGAAGAACTTCAAAAAGCACACACAACTGGTTCTCAGGCTCTTCAAAGAGCTCTAGAAGCAGGAAAATACCAGACTACAACTTATTCAAAACCCAATAATAACAGTGGCAGCTTCTGCCATCTTCTCACATTAGAGATGTATCTGCAACCAACCCCAGGAGCGAACAGAGATAAGCCAATATAATCAGCCCACAGGAGAAAATGGAAGTCAGGAAGACGGAAGATGGAGGCGTCTCCCAAAACATTTAAATTTAACTATTTTGGTCAACTACTGCACTGGAAGTTTTAAAGACTAACCTGAGGGGAGGTAGAAGTAGAAAAGGGAAGAAGTAGGAAAATGCTTATTTTTGATCAGTGTTGTCAGATGTGCTCCTCGACTTTCAACTCTGCTTCCTTGGTGAAGAAAAAAGTGAGCTATAAAGGGGTTGCCAAGCTTCGAAGCAGAAAAAAAAAAGAAAATAAGCAAGCAGGTAAATATCTCAAAGACACAGCTTCAAAAGGAACTGACAGTGCCAACACCATTAACTGGGGAGACTGCCTGCATAAATCCATCCATATTTGAATGTGTTAATTTTCCCAAAGCTTACAACTGAATCAAAGGCTATTTCATACTTCAAGGCAAGAGAAAGGGTCTGAATGAAGCAGGGAAAGAAAACCAAAAATCAGCACGACTGTGGCAGTGAGAAGAGCACAGGCTGACCCCCACACAGACCTGCTATAAGCTCATGATATGATTTCATCCACAAGAGCCTCCCACGGTAGTGCCTGACTGAAGTGCTGCTGCCTGCACCCAACAGCGATGCCAGCACGCCTGTTTACACAGCCACACTGAGAATCAGATCTGGCTTTGCTGAGCAAAACAAAAGCCACAAAACACGTTGGGGTTTTTTCATTTTTAAGCCAGATGCAGTCCCTGTTCTGGGTCACATGAGAGCTGTATGGCTGTGGCAGAATAACTGGTGTGCCTGTGTGCAGCGGGGCTGAAACAGGGGATGTGAATTCATCTCGTGAAAGCACAGTTAAAGACAGCTCTCCCTGCCAGGGACAGATTTACCTAGGCTTAAAGGAATTTATAAATGAGCAAGTAAAACTTATCCACAGAAGTCTTTCTGGAGACAAAGCTATGTCTCGTGCATTACCATATTGTGCATGCAACAGGCATTTTCAGGGGATGGATAAGTATCACCATGTTCCAAAGATGCTGGCTCCCTGTCACTGTCACTGTCTGCTGTCACTGGACTGAGGAAGGGAGTCCCCTGCAGAGGGTAAGACATAAGCCACCTGCTGAAGGGACTGCCTGTGGCTGGCACGCCCCGGCTGCAGGCCCGATTTTAGGTTACCAAAGGACAAACTGTGACAAGGCATCCCAAGAGAGGCAACTGTCCAAGGCTTGTCACCTGTGCTCCTGAACAGCCATGTGCAAGAAAAGGCACACAGAAGAGCTTTGCTTGCAAACCCCAAAGCTCTTGTGTTCTCGTGCACGTAACGCTGACATTCAAACACAGCTCTAAACCCAAGGGGAAAGTGTAGTTGCTAAAACACTTGTATTACAAGCAGGCTTCTGAGTGCAGTTAAATGCCTGCTTCTTTTATTCCATATCAGTTTCAAATCCCCTCAACTCAATTTACTTCAGCTTCTAAGAAGATAAAATTCCTCACTTACTTGCATTACTTTCACAATGCCTGTGTTCTGTTTCATTCATACATTCACAACTGCTTAAATGATCTTCGATCTGAGAAGCTGAATTCTCATTTGCAAGGCAAACAGCATGCATACCCAAGGAAAATAAAATGCCCATAACTTTTATTAAAATAAAAATACCTTTTCACCTTTTCAAATGCTTGATTCCTGTTCCCCTGAGTTTTAACTCTTCTGCAGAGTTATTACAGCACACTCCAACAGCCCTTTTCCACCACTAGAGTGAGAAAACACTTAGATGTGAACTCTTGCTTTGAAACAGAACAGAAAAGCCTGGCAGGCGTTTGCAGCATGCAAAAGAAGCTTTCTGTGTAGTAAATATCACATGGGCAACAATGCAGAGAAGAAAAGTAGCAAGAGTCACTGGTTTGGCTAATTCTTGCACAGATAAACTTTGGAGAATAAAATAACTATGTACAAAACTCATGCACTGAAAAAAACAATTTGAAAAAGGTAGCAGGGCTCAGTTTTTGTCCCTCTCCATCCCAGCACGCCTCACAATTACTTAGACAAGAAAAGGTATGTTATGCCTTTTATTAACAGAGATTCCCAGATCCATGTAAGCCCTATAATCCATATTCCATGCATAATGCCAGCATCCATGTAATCCATATTCCTCTTACATTAATAAGTTACTAATTTGGAAAATTAATATGTACAGACATGAAAGTTTAACCAAAGAGCAACCCCAATAAATGTCTTAGTCAAAGCTAGTACTAACACACAGAACCTTTCAGCTCACTGAGAAATTGAACTTTGCAACTTAATCTGTTGCTCTTCAGGTCTCTGGCACTACACCATGGTACACAGCTGAAAAAAATTCATCAGGATTTGGAAGCACACCCTAATGATGTTTATTTATGTGAAAACTGGTGCAAGTAATCAAATTGACATAAAATATATTTTATCAATTCTCCCAGCTACCTTCCCCAGGTTTACATTTACTTCTGTTTAGCAGCTGTTTTCTTCTTATTTGAATATGTCATTAAAGGCCCCCAAAAGACGATTATGCTTCTGATACTGCATTTTTTTTAGCTCTGACAACAATGAGAGAACCTTTGGCTCCCTGGAATCACACCAGCACAAAAATACACAAAAATACAGTGGGTGCTGCAAGAAACTTCTGCTGCTCATGAAATCTTCTCAGAGTGTACAGCACATACTGTGTTCAGGGCAGTTACTGTGCTTTCCTAGAAAGATGCACATCTAACAAAACTAACTGATTGTAGCAGTTGGAAAACAAAGGGAATGTAACAATAAGGTTATTTTTCTCCTGCTTCTTAGACACCATGGGCTGACAAAGTGCCACCTCTAAGGAAGCCCTGCCTATTTAGTAAAAAGTGTTAGCACTAGAAAATTCCCTATTGTGAGGATGCAAACTCCAAAAGTTTGGTCACGAGCTGTATGACAGGTACACATTGAAAAGCCACTATTTCCAGCTTCAGAGCTAATAACACTCAGGTTTTCTTTCTGCACTAAGTTTTGGCTGAGTATGTGGCCTTTGTAAGTCCTTCTGATGCTGCCTCTTGAAATGATGCAAATAAATTGCAAATTCAACATTTCCATACACATGGTATTATACAAGTAATGCCAGGACAACCCAGACTTACTAAAAAAAAAAATTATTCATGTTCAAATATTTTGTAGCCATTTTTACAACTGAAAATACTTAAATTTGCATTTCTCACACATGTTGCAGAGTACAAACTCTTAGGTAAGAGGAACAGACTTCAAAGTATACCTTCAGAATATTTCTGGTTTAGGATGAAAAATATTTTTCTCTTTTATAACTTTTAGTTATCAAACGTATTTCTAAGAGAGATGATCAGCTCAGACACGCATTACTGAGCCTGGTAGAGAGATTACTGGATAAAATTCCATGAGCTGTGCAGGTCTGACTAAGCATTGTTCTGTAAAAGCTTGGAATGAAGCTACAGACTTGAGCAGAACAGAGAAACAGGCTGCTCCAATTTTGCACCCAGATCATAATTTGGTGCTTATGCTCATGCTAAAACTGGCCTTACCTCTTTAATCTTGGTGCCAGAATTGCTGTCTTTAACCTGTGTCACTCCCATGGGAAACTCCCATTGCCTACACTAAGGGACTCCAACCCGAGCTGTACACCCAATAAAAGACCTTTTCTTGAAGTCATTTAAAGCCTTGAGAGAAAGCAAAACAAACAGGGATAGCAAACAAATGGTGAGGTTGATGGACAGAAGGAATGGAAATAGAGAAAAGAAGACTTACACCTTCACAGTAGATTATAAGTATAGTTAATAGGAAAGAAGCCTATGGACCTGTACTGTTTATTTTGAGCTGCAAAATATAAATAAAATACTGCAACTTAAACAACTATTTCCTTACTCATTAGTCTCAGGTATGCATTAAGCCTTTATATATTAAAATGATGAATAATTCTGCATATATCATTCAGCAAAAGCTCATTTATGCTACGTGACCTGAAAGAAAAATAAAGCAACAAGCAAGTCAGGGAAAGACAATCAATGACTAAGCATGAGAATTGGCAAGGACAACAGTGAAGCAATCACTACACTGACAAGTAGAATTAATACACAATACCAACAAGGTGGGCCAAACTTCTTGTGCCTCAGAAGGCAGCAAAGCCTGGAAGAACAAGATAATAACAAATAATTGGAAAGATTGACATGTCTGCTTCCTGCTGAAGAGCAGTGGTGGCAAGAGCACTGCTGGGCAAGGAGCTATGGTTGGCTGCTTCCCTCTCCCCTGGCATGCCAGCTCTACAGCAGGGCTGCAAGGAAACAGCACAGACAAAAGGGAATATAGACAAAAGCCCAGCAGACAGTGAACCAGAAAACATGGTTATCTAGCCAAAGCTCACTCTACTTAAAACACTTGTCTCTCTAACATTACCAAAAAACTTTCTGGATATTCACCTTGATGGAAATGGGGAGGATTTTTTTACAAGGGCATGCAGTGATAGGACAAGGGGTAAATGGCTTTAAACTGAAAGAGGGCAGGTTTAGCTTGGGCATTAGGAAGAAATTCTGGTTGTCCAGAGAAGTTGTGGATGCTCCATCCGTGGAGGTGTTCACAGTCAGGCTGGATGGGGCTCTGAGCAGTCTGGTCTAGTACAAGATGTCCCTGGCCATGGCAGGGGGGTTGGAACTGGATGGTGCCCTTAAGGTCACTCCCACCCCAGGATTCTGTGAAATCCAAGCGTGCAAAGACACTAAGCACCTGTAAAGTGTAGTGAAGCAGTCAAAACTGCAAAAGTTTAGGCACATGTTAATTATGAAATAGGAATATAGCAATAGGGACAGGTTTAATGCTTTTAAGGAAATCAGATACCCTCTGGAGAGGGCAAATTTCCAAGAGTCACATGATATCTGGTTTGAACTTTTACTGTCTTGCCATTTAGTATAATAAATTGTGGTTAAGAATTTGTGTAAAAATTGGAGCAGGTTACCGAGAAGCAAGCTATTTCTGAATTTATAAAATGAGCATGAAAACGTTCTGCCTCATTTACATCTCTATTATACTGAAACCTCAAAGCAGACTGGGGGTACTTTAAAAGGAGTTCCATGACAAAGCAGCACTTGAGAGATAAGCTTTGGAAAAATCTTGCTGTTGAGGCACTAACCTGTAGCTGAGAGCTCAAGGCAGGAACTCCCTAAACTCTGTGGTAGTTCCTTCCTCAGACACCAAAACTCACATCAGGTCGCTGACAGATTTGTAGCGGTTGGTAAAAGTCAGACAAGTAAAGTAGCTACTATCTCCACCCACACATCCTGTTCCCAAGGCAAAGGTTCCCAATTTGCACTTGGAGCAGCTTGGGAACAAATGCAGATTTCCTCCCAGAAAGCAGAGTCTGTTTACCTTGGTATATGCCCAGGTAAAATGTGTAGATTTCTACATAGGAGCAAGTGGAATTGTTGTAGCCTCTCCCTGAGACGCTGTTTTCCGCTTCCCTATCGTCTCCCATCACAAGAGCCAGACAAGCCACTGGGAAATGGACCATCTTTAGACTTGCAGGGTAACCCAGTAAAATTGTAACCTTAACTTCTAAAGGATATTCGACTGTAGCTCTGATTTCAACACAACACCTCCTACTAAAATTGCTTTCATTTCAGTTAATTTGCACTTTGAATTTGCTCATATAATATCAGTCTCTGTAACGTTCAAACAATGTTATGGATTAACATTAATGTTTTATTTCGGCTCTAAAGACACACAGTGAAAGTTATCCTAGTAGGAAAAATGGGAAGGAAACCTCTAACTAGACAAGAACTGTGAACACCACAATTATACCCAATGATCAGTTGGGTATAAACCCTATAGTCAAAACCAACTTCCAAATTATTTGTTACAATGAAAGCAAGTTCCATTGTTCTTCCCAAGCCAACCCATCTGTATGGGCTATGAGCACCAAAGAATGTCCATCTCAGTGACAGTCTTCCAGAACTCCCACCACAAATTAGACGTCACACCAAAATTTAGCATTTACCAAAAACATCACCATAATTTTCCTATGTTCATTGCCACTTATATGCAAGATTTACACCAAACTGGCATTTACTCCATTGGCATTTATTTTGGTGAGTGATAGCAAGACACATGATGACACACCTGACAAATAATAAGTTTAGTGTGGGGAAACATGGATATCGGTAAGCTCTCAATCTGCAATGTATTGTTTTCATCAACCCAAACCCAGCTCTAATTTGGTAGCATTTTACTTTGGTCAAAGAGCTCATCTAGTAGAACTAGTCATACTTTGTCAGTTCTTGCCCAGGGAATAGGTGTGTTTCTCAAATTATACTCTTACAGACTTGGAGTAAAGAGGGTAAGGTTGGGAAAGAAAATCGTTATTGGAGCTGGGCTTAAATTTAGTTGGAGAGAGTGGAAAAGAAAATACTGACAAGGTATTAACACACTTGGATTTTTTTCATACAGTGAAATATTGAAAAAAATTCAGCAAATGTAACTCTTAAAATATTTTTCATGCACCTTATTGTAATAAAATACCATGTTTCACTTCATGTTTCACCCGCTAACATTACGACCCTGAACAGCCTTTGTATTTTGAACATGTATTTTCTATTTGGCAAACATCTACTCTAGAGAGGCAAATTTTATATTAAAGCTACCAGAATTTAATTCTCGAGTGTTAGTGGAGATGCACTTTTTTAACACTCCTGAAAATTTGTGGATATTACCGTGTTTCACATTTCAAGGAAAATTGCTGCACTTGACGTGTCAGTTTTGAGTAAAATTATTGCTCATGAGAAGGCGCCAGGTTAATAACTCTGCAGAAACTTATCTATTTTTGCTCCATTTAGATCTGTAAAAAGCCTGAATTTTTGTATTAGAAATGCAGATCCTGTCTAACCTGGAAGATCAAGGGTTTGCAAAATGATGACACTGCAAGAGTAACAAAATCAAGTTCAGACAATAAAAAAGCCAATTTCATTTGGGCCTCCCATAAGTTTTTTAACCCTTTTAAGAAATAAAGGCACAGCAGTAATTTGCCAGTTAACAGACAACAGAACTTCATTTATTTTGGTGAACAGGTCAGCATGGTTGTTTCACATAAATCACAGAGAGGGTCAGGAGCACCTTGGCATGGCACACAGAACACACAAGGCCCTCAAGGGAGGCTGCTTCTGAATTACCCACAGCCAAATTAGGAGGATCTGAAATAGAGCAATCTAAGTTTCAACTCTGGCCTCTCCTATCCCAAACATAAACAGATAGAAAGAACACAATTGATAAAAACTCTAAATACAACTTTGTAGTTCAGTTTAACCTTATAACATTTTTAGTTTACAATGCTTTCCCTTTACCTACATTTATTTGGAGGAAAGAGACAAAAGTATGCACCAATTATTTAGCTATTGCATTAAAATGTCTATAAGCAATTACATAAAAAACTTGATTGCAGTTTACTTGAGCTCTACAATCGTATGAGCAGCATCTTTAAATATAATTTCTCAGTAACTTCCACTATCATCTATTGCCTGGGAATTCAGCACCTCTGGGCACACACAAATTTATGGTCTTCAGTTCAAGAAAAGATAATAAAATAGGAAAAAAAAACCCCTTACTATCAAATCTACTAACATCAAATGATGGTGTTCTTTTCCTCAAAATTTTGCAGACTTTAGCTGACATACAGTAAGTAGAGGCACATTTGTGCATTCATGCTTTTCCAAAAAAAATAACCACCTATAGCTTCTCTCAGTGGCTAGCATCAATTTAAAAACAATCAGGAAAAGCTTTATAAACTGGCAGTGCACAAGAGATGTTTCTGGTGTCATGACGAAGCCAACACTGATGCAGCAGAGTTAGCAGGGCATTGTATTCCTCTTGAGCAGCTACTGCAAGCTTCAGCAAATGGAAAGACCAGCATCATGATCCAACCACAATGTATTTCTGAGTTTAGGAGCAAAGTGCCAGGCTGACAGATTTCTGCCAGCTAAAAAACAGGTAGTCACTTTGCCAGGGGGTAAAAAAAAATAATTGTGTGGAGGACTAATGTGAAAAGAAAGAGTAGGTTTCATTTCTGCCCTGGTTGTCTCCTCGGTGCTAAGCCTGCAGGCACATCCCCCCTGTGCCAGGGACTCCTACAGGGGTCAAGTGCATCTGCAAGTGGCTGGATCAAGCTTTTTCCAGAGCCTCATTTAACCCAGCAAGATATAAAAACTGACACAAAGAAGCAAGTGTACAGACTGGGACATAACACATACAATTCTTTATCAGATAATAATAAAATAGCAGTTTTTATAAAACCTGAGAGGAGGAGAGACACCAGCACAGGGTGAGGGGCTTCATCAGCGTGCTGCTGTGGTGGACATGTGCTGCAGCACAAGGCTGCTCACCATCCAGTGGTGCCAAGAGAAAAGGAGCAAAAAATGGCAGAGAACACCTGCAAACTACCACCCTCCAATTTACAGTTTCCTGGGAGGATTAAGGAAACACGTGTTTCATTGTGACAAAGCAGCAGCCCAATTTCACCAGCTTAAATAAGTGTTAAACTCACCTAGCCAGCAGTAAGAGAAAAAAAATTAGAGCTACTGACTATATAACCATGAAGAAATTCTTCTTTCAGTAACTGAAGTTTTATTAATTTAGATACATATTCCACATGTAAGGAAACAAAAACTCAAATGTGCTGTGGAAATGATTTTATTTGTACTTTTCCCTCCAATACACAGAGTAGTTCTATGTACCTGGCATTCACATATTTCTAGTTGATAAATGAAAGCAACGAATGCTGGAACTGCAGCAATAACACATCTCAGAAATGTGGATATTCCAGCACAGGTAGGGAATAACCTGGATTGGTGACATTCTGCAGGGAAACCACACACCTCCCAGAACAAGAGGCAATGATTTAAAGGTCAGGTCCCAGTGCAGACAGTCCCAGCTCAGTGAGCAGTGATTCAGCCAGCACAGAACCCCTCAGCCAGGTACCACAGCACCACTCCAGTCCTGTTTGTCGCAGCACAGGAGTGCAGGGGTGCAGAGCTGGCACAGCCATCAGCCTCACTCCACTCACCAGGGAGCTGCAACCCCTTAGCCAGCAGCAGCACTGCATCCAGAGCCCCAACACAGCATTTCCCCTCAGCATCTCATGTTTCCGACATTTTACACCTCCGTTCCCAGTTACACTCCCTTTGCTCTAGCCCACTGTGTGATGCTATAAGTCACAACGTTAAATTTCCCTGATTTGGGAGAAAAAGACACTGCACTCTTATTGTGCCCTCTCCAGTTGCCCCCTTCTGTGCTGCTCTAACTGTTGCATCCCTCTCCTCACCTCGCATTCCCTCACTCTCTGCCTGGGACACCCAGCTCAGGACCTGGATCCCCAGTTCCACCTCTTCCCTCACAGGCTTTTTGCACATTAAGGTGTCCAGAAATATCCAGGACTGCCCATTCTCCCTTGTTACCCTGTCTGCCTTGCTGATATTTTATTTTTAAGAGAACCATATGAAAATCAGCATGACAATGAAGCAGGGCCAAGCCACTAATCAGAAACCATTCGAAATTAATTTCCTTAAAAACATAAAGTATAAACACTTGCACAGTAGGAAGAGGAACAAAAATGTTCCAACATCAAAATGAAAACTTTTTTTCCCTTTTTTAAAGTAAGGTATCTTTGTAGCACCTCTGGATTTTTAGAAGCAAGTAATTTTTAAAAGTATTCTTTGGTTTGTTGAGTTAAAAAATGAAAAGGGAGAATGAGGATATAAAAGACAGAGAAACAAAAAGAAATAAACAAGTTGGGGTTCTCCACCTTAGAAATTATGCAGACACATACCTGAGATAAACCACCAAAACACCTGCTACCTATATATCTGAAAAACATTTAAATGCATAAAAATATTTTTGAGAACTTATTAAGATTTAATTCTGCAAAGGCTTATGCATTTGATTGACCACATGGGCAGTTCACCTTAGGTGGTGCAAGAAAACAAAATGTACATATCCGTGGAATGAATCCTAAGAACTGCATTAATTCCTAAAATACAAACAAGAATTCTAGAAACAAATCGGAAATCCTTTGGAGCACTCTTATCCAATTTCAGTATTTGATATGGCACTAACTCAGCAGAAAATCCTGTAATAAATTAAAAGTGCAAAGAATGCAAGATACAGTGCACAGACTTTTGTATCTTTTTCATCCATATCTGCAGCTTTTTCTGCAATCTTCTCCCAAAACTCAGCACTCAGTTTGCACCCATGATTTCAGGCTTTTCTACATTTTTTCCTATTTCACCAAGGCAGACATTCCAAATGCTTTTTTTTATGCTAGCTCCTCAGTTCATGCTATTTAGCTTTGTGGTGCCTAAAAAATCAGATTTCACAGAAGACCCTTCTACACTATCAGATGTTATTATTCTACACATTTATGTAGGATTTTTATGTTTTCAGAAATAGCAGAAACCAAAAACCTTCCTTTGTTATCACAGCACTATTCTGCAAACAAGATTTTTTTTTTCCCCCTGTGCAGTTTGTCTCTTTTCTGTATGTTACATCCATGGGATTTTGCTGGTATCCAGAGCTCTGGACGTTACTGTGACCTCATCCACACACAATCAGAGTCATAAAACATGTGCTGGAGCTGAATAAATCAATATCTCTAAAAACAGTGACACATAAGTAGAAGACTCATATTTACCCTTCGGCTCAGAATATTCTGCGTCCATCATCAGGTGTCAGCAGGCACAAAGCGAAGCGTCTCGGAGCACCAGCAAATGGGCTGCTTCCACTGAATAGTTTGGATGCAGTTTGACAATGAAAACACTTTTTAAAACAGAAAACAAGCAGGCAACAGCAGGCTGAATAGCGGGTGGAAAGCTCTAGTAAGCGCATTCTGTGGCAGGGCAGCTGCAAATCACAACAGGCCGTTCCCCCGGTCTGTCCCGGGATCGCTACGAGGTAACGCAACTTGCAAACAATAAATATCGCTCTGGCCACTCCTGAAGGCCCATTAATTTTGGCCACATTTATCAGAGATTGTATCTCAATTCATGCAGCTCTGTGTATAAAAGAGCCTGTCCTCCAAAACAAATTACATCAGCTCCCCGTTAGTAAATATCTTCAGAAACAAAACAGGAGTCAAAGTTTTCACAGTTTGAAAGGCACAAATAAAAACAGTGGTTTTAAATCGACTCTAAATAAAAGCATGGTAGAGTGAAACAGCTATATTCCCAGCAATTGTACCAGGCAAAACACCCATGCAGATGGTTTGCTCAATATCACTTTTTTTGTGACAGAAGACTCAATGTTGCCCATTTGCATTAGAACGGCCAGACAAAATCTCAGTGTGTGATAATTTGCTGTAGCTAGAGAGAATTTGCAATGAGAGCCTGAAAGTTTTCATAGCAACCCCCAGTGTCCCTGTGTGCATGAGGGATTAGAAGGAAGACGGACGCTTCCTTTGCTGGCTGCTCAAAACCAGTGACACGGGGCACAGTCCCAATGCCACACACCTTGAGCTTCGCCTAGGCTGAGCTCCAAACCTCCTGACCTTTCCCTCAGTGTTTTCAGCTATTCATCATCTCTCTCTTGCCTGAACACCCTGCCTTCTCTTCCCCCTCTCCTCCAGCTCTCCGTTTGAACCTGCTAACGCGGGTCAGTCCAGTTCTGGCAATCGAGAGGTGTTTTTTGGGCGTGAGCTGTATCAGTTTGGCTCTAATTTCTCACTCTGTATTTTTTTAATAAGTCATCTGAATGAAGGGCAGTTCTTGCACACTAAAGATCAGTGACTGTACACACATGCAATTTTTAACACATAACCACTGTGATTGATTGACAAAAAATTATTTTATATCTCAATGCTTTTATGCAATAAAAATTGAGAAGAATTTAAATAGAAAACCGTCAGTGTAAGAAATTGTTTCTGACATGCATCAGGAACTGGAAGCGTATAACTTGATTCAAAGAAATGCCTGCCCAGCAAAATCAACAGATTGCAAGGCCAGTAGACAGGTCCCACCTAGGACTGGAGTTTTCATTACTATCTGAAATTCTTGAAAGGCTATAAAAAGAAAAATGTAAGCATTAAAGACAGTACAGGTATTGTCTAGAACTCTTTGGGCTGCTTCCTGCAAGGGTATAAGATAATGCACAGGTACATACAAAGCACAGCTACCACAGTGCTCGCACTCAATTCCTCGAGAGTCTAAGAAAGCAGATTCCATTAGGAAACAAGAGCACTTCAGCTAACTGCAGGGCTTATTACCATGCAAAGCTTTTCCAGAATAGATGGAAAAACTCCATTGTGTGCCAAACTCTCATTCAAACTAGCTTAACTCACAAACTATAAATGTGTAGTAATAATATACACAGTGAATATTTAATGTCAGGTATGCTTAGCTAAGAAGGAAGCCCTTTAATAGCTGCATAAAAAAGGCAAAATGAAAGGAAAACTTCTGAGAGTTACTATAAAGACAATAAGATATGCAAGCTGTGCTGGAGAGCAGAAATCTTGCTTTACAATATGCAGTGAGAGGGAAATGATTAAACATCAGATAACATGATAACCCTGGAAAAACACTGGGGAAAAACCAACTTGCCTAACTTCGGAAACAGAGAAATAGAAAGTAGTTTCAAAAAATTGAAACTCTGTATTTTGGCTAATTTATTTCACCATTTAAATTTTATCCTTTAATACCATAAAGATGGCAACTGTTATTTAAAAAGCAGAAGAAAACAGCATGAAGCAAGGCCCTTGCAGCTTCAATAAAGATACAAATTGAATGGATTATTTTTGTTAAATGTCACTAATATCTTCCACAGAGCAGATTTTGTAGAATACACAGTTGCAACAAAAAGCACTTCACCAGTCTTTAGTGACAATCAAAGTTAGCACTATCATCTTTATTGTCTCATAACAACCCAAGTTGGAGAAAAACCTTGCTCCTGCAGTCTCAGAGAGCCTTTCACCATATTACCAGCCACATAAATGTAGTGTGGTGGCTGTGAATCCCGTTAAGAGTAGGGCGTGAACCAATTGCTCACCTTCTACCTCATCCCAAGCAGCAGGAAAAGGTGAGCCAATTGTCATGTTTATTGTGTTTGATAAAATACACAATGTACCCAAGACCATGCCTGTGGTACCTGGCCTGGGATGACAGCAGACACTGTGTTTTCCCATTCCAGAGTGAGGTCTTCCCAACAAGCAGGAGCATTTCCAGAAGCCCCTGAAAGGAACGGCATCTTAAAACATCTCTTCCATATTTCCATGGCCTCTGAGGTTTTGCAGTCTCTTGGCAGGATTGGTTTCTCTTTCCTCTAACTCCAGGTAACAGCCTGTCACAGAGGGAGTGATACAGGACAGAAATGCAGCTGCTTGCTGCCAACCACCCCTGCCCCTCTCCAGGGACCAAAGGGAAGATGGAAGAGTTACCATAAGAGCACGAAACACAAAAGGCTGAGAAGCAATGGCCTGAATTGCTGGTGGCTGAGCTCACTAAAAGAAAAGAAAAATTAAGTCAAAAATAGAGGGAAATGTGCCTAGTCATATTAATAGTATTTGGAAATTGTTTAACTAAACCTGACTCTAATATGTGTGCTCATTAGAAGGAGACTTGCAGCAAGTGGGTACAAATCTCCACTTTACAAGTACTCCCAAAAATGAAGTGGCCATCCAGATTTCAGCCAGAATAAAAAATTGTTTTATCTTGTTGATAAATCATGTAACATGTAAGCATCTTTCCTTTTTTGAATAACAGGCATCACTTACAAACCTTAATGCATTTCATCTGTAACACTGCTTCCTGTTCCTGATAGGGAAAGGAAAATTCATGAGGCAAATATTTAGCTCCAGGCAACAGGCCAGTATAGCAACAGAAAGTTTTACACTTGTGCCAAGATTTCTTGGTTTCCTTTTAAAATGAAAATCGTGACAATTATCTTGATGCTCTCTGATGAATCAGATCTGTCTATATGAAAAAAAGACTTTTTTTGTTTCCAACACACTATTTTACAAGCTTATTCACTTTCTTTAAAAAAAAGCAGCTTATGTACCAACTTAAAAGCTAATGTGCTTGCATGAAAACATTCGTAACCAGTCAAGCCACAGAGATTTTCAGTCAGTAAACCTGAAACATGAATTGAAAGAGATACAGAATTTCTCCAAGGGGATGAATTTAGAGACACTTTCCAAAAAAATACAGTTCTGTCCGCTGTGTTCAACATTTTCCAATCCACACTATAAATCTGACTGGCTTGTACTGTCAGTCTTTGGTAATGTCAGAATTTCAAAAACTACTGTGCCACAAATTAAAGCTTCAATTGAACTTGAGAAAACCCCAAGTATTCCACATGCCATGCCCATGCTTCTTACCACCACAATTCTAAATTTAAGATTATTATTCTGATTCTTTGTCTCACACATGCTTGATTTGTTCTGAGGTCTCCTCAAGACTACCCCTGGGTTGTTTTCCCACCAAGCACAGAAAGTGTCCATTGATTTGCAGGTAGGAGTATGAACTCTGCTCATTTTTAATCCCTGTTTTAACTGTGGTCTCACACTGAGCAGCAATTTAAGAAAGGCTAAGGTCATTCCAGTTTGCAGAAAGTTCTGGCTCATTTCCAGTAGGTTTTCTAAAGCCTAAGTTACCCTGTTATTTTTCAATTTGCTAAGACTCAGGAATCTAATATGTTTCTAAATGTGTATTTGTTTCCATTGCCTTTGCAGCTCTTCCCCCAGAAATCTCCTCCTGGCTCTCACGAACGTGCTTCTTGACCAGCAGCTAATTGCTCCCTCTGGTAAAGCTGAATCCAAGAGTACTACAGGTACAAAAGTTCACAGCAAAGAACAGCATCTACGTTTGGGCAAGAACTTACCATTTCCTGGAGTTCTGCCTCTCCCTCCTTCTCCCCTGCCTGGCAGAGCTGCAGCTTCACTTTCTGCTCCCAGCAGAAGGAGAACGCAAGCATTTTTGCAACGAGCACACTCTTATTAAACCCCATATCATTTGCAGGGTTCAAATCCCATCATGCACAGAACCCAATTCTTTTGCCAGTCAGATTTCCCCACTGTGAATTACCAAAATTCCTTACTGTCAGGATGGGAGCAAAGAATAAGGTGAGTAAATAGAGACAACTTGACAATAAGCAGGGAAGCCCTTGCTGTCACTGCTTCTCAGCAGTCAACCTGCCCCACTGCTGCAGACACTGCTCCTCACCACTCTCTGCTTACACTGCTGCTGTACAGAAACATTATTTTCTGTATAGGCAGAAAGATCCTGAAACCAGATACTCTGCAGCTCTTCAGTCAGTGCTTGTAATTCTTTACAGTCTGTCCTCCAAGACAGAGAACAGCACCCCAAAGAAGTATTTCAAGCCCATTTCAAAAGGATTCATACATTATGCAAAGCTCCTTTCACAACAGACACCAGGACTAGAGACCCATGGTAGAAAGCCAGTAGACCTATGAATAAAATACAAAACCAGGGCTCATTGCATTGGATTCTGTTTCCCTCAGCCATTCACTTTCTGTATTATCCAAACCCGAATCTCCTGCCCTTAATAACCCTGTGGTCAGACATGCCCCTCTGTGCCACAGAGTGTTCACATGACTGCATACCTGAGATACTTGTAGACATGATGACAATACCTAATTTTAATTGTTAGATCTTTATCCATGAGTTTGCTTTATTTTCTTAATACACTTGGTATTAGTCAATAGCTTCCCTTTTACTGGAAAAGTTTCCATTGACTGTAGCTAATGAAACTGAATTTTAGAAATTAAAACTGACTCTTTGGATTTCCATGGTAAGAACTACCTCCAATCAGTTTTGCCCAACCAGAGCTTTAGACCTGAGAGAAGAGGATTCCTTGTGTTCTCTTAAGCATGCCCCATCAAAATCTCATGGTAGAAAACACTGTTCTTCTGAATGTGCTCCATCTGGAGCTATGCAAGGTCAATGCCCAAAACCAAACTACCAGGGATGATACACAGGGAAGAATATAAAAAAAACCCCACAGCCAGAATATAGTGTATTATTATTCCTGCAGCATTATATTGTTTGTGGCTGAGTTCTATTTCTGTTAGCTTTTAAGTGGACTCAGTTAAGTATAATTTCTATATTTGACCTTCCCTGAGATGGCCTATTATGATTTTATGAAGTTACTGTACATTTCACATAGCAGCTAAAAGTGGAGAAAGTGGAGAAAAGCAAACCCTTGAGCAAAAAGAAGCCAAAGGGTACTTCCAAAGACACTACATTGGAGAATGTAGGAATTGCCTTTTCTTGAAATTTTTTTTCCTAATCCCATTCATTTTTTCATGGAAAACATGGAACTTATATTTCAGTATAAATAGGCAAATCTTAAAAACAAGAATGCATGGCTATTCCTCTCAAAGCATACAGCAACCATTATTGGGAAAGGGCAACCAGCAAGGTTGGGCATGCTAAAATAAACATAATTATATTTCAATCTTTGGAAGTTAAACAGTCCTTCGGAAGGGTCAGGAATCAAGCATTTCATTGTGAATGAATTATACATTGCTTTTACTTACTTCTGCAAGACCTTAACCAACCTCAGGCACGACAAGGAATAAGAAGGGCAGCAGAGAAACCCTCTGGTAGCAGAAGAGACATCTGCTTTTTCTGGAATGCCACATTCCAAGCCTAAACCAGCAATCTCTGCAGTGTTTGCTGTAGGTATCAGGTTTTGTACACAGGAATACAGGCACTAGTTCCCATGCTTACAAGCACAGTAGCTGATGCACCCATCCAGTCTTAACCAGGCTCCAAGGTTCGGTTTCTCTCTCTCTCTCCACAAAGGCCTCTCATGGCAGGTGTTCCACTTGGTTGTTAAAAAATAAACACTAATACTCTCCTTTTCCTTCTGTTACTCTTGCCCCTTAAATCAGATCTTTTCTTTTATCATTGCCCCTCAGGTACCCTTCCTGCACCCCCAGTGCTGGCCTGCCCTCTCTTATCTCCTTGTGTCACTTGAGGCCTCCTTCCCTTCAAGCTTCCCTCTGCTCCATCAGACTTTCCTACTAAGCCTCCCTGCATGGTGTACTCCCTGCATCCCTTACTATTTCTTCTGCAGTACCACACTTAAAACTCCAATTTGGGGCATGATGAAATACCTAACAGCAAGAGAAGCAGCTGATGCCCCAAGTTCAGCTGAATCCAGCACTCCTGAATAAAAATGTGGTCCCCATCCTCCCCCACTGCCCCACTTGCCGTGATTTAACTCTTGCTCTTGAACAGGCAAAGGGAAGTGCTGGGCAGGAAACTGCCCCAGTGGAGGATGCATCAACCTCCTCCTCATCCCAACTTTGCCTACAGCCACAGCAGAGGAATGTGAGTTGCAGCACCGGCTTAGGAGGGGTTATTAATGGTAACAGGACTAAAACAGGAACTGGAGAGAGGCCTTGATTTCAACAGGAAGAGCTGAAGAAATGCACTCTTCACTGGATTGTTCAGTGTTTCCTATTAGCTCACTTGAATTAGACTTCCTAGTAAATATAAGGACACGGGAAGAGTTTATCCCTGTTCATGTTAGCGATTAATGATAGAGCAGGAATTAGGGCACCAAGCCTTGTGAGTCTGCTCCAGTGCTCAACCAACTGGAAAATGTTATATTTGCAAATGTAAAATAGCTTTCAACAGCACACTGCTCTGCTGCTTACAAAATGTCCATCTCTTTTACTTCGTTGTATTCAGAAAAAGCCAGAGAGGGATAAAAACCTGCAGCAACAGAAAGCAAGGTTAAAAGAAAAACCTGGATCCCAAAACCAGAGCCCTCAGCATTTTTGGTTCTGCACTCGCATATGTAAAACTACTTACACATTCAGAGACTGAATATTACCACCACAGTGAAACCCCTAACAGCCCTCCTTCCATGCAGTGCACCCAACAAATGCATTTATTTCACAGAAGCCAAGGAGCACAAGGAATCTGACCCATGTGCTGGTCAGTACTGGAGCACTGGGCACAGATCACTGATGGTCACACCACTGGAACACAGCAGCTAGACCATTTTGTGCAGCAGTATTTGATCAACTCATTCCCTGGTACTGGGACTGTGATGACAGACTGGACAAGCACAGTAAATTCACACTTGCTCAACAGATGCAAAAAGATCTACTGTCCTCTGAAAATACTGGTATCAAAACCAGAAGTCCACGCCATGCTAAGCTCCAAGAAATCACACAACATTGCTGAGAATCTACAATCTGAGTACTCAGGATAAATGTTAGGAATGACAAGGCATTAGGGATAGGGAAAAGAACTGTCATAAAATTTAAACATTTCCTTTGAATAAATAGTTTTCTATTAGTGACACTGAAAATGAAATTAAAACTTCAGTGTTTTGATTGTGGTTTGGGAATGACTTTGAGACAGGTGGTCTTCTTCTGAGGAGACAAAGTTCCAAAAAGTGACCACAATCCAGAACATCCCAGATGTACAGCCTGTGGAGTGTCACCAGCTTCCCAATCATCAGACAGTTTCCCAAGCTGTTTAAGACCAGTCTGAGAAATGAACACACGCATAGAGGTGGAACCAGTTTAAAGAACAACTCTAATGAAAAGCAGTGGAACAGTGACTGTACACAGGGCAGCAAACAGCTACCCACCAATATATCTACTCCTACCAGCACATCTGCTAGTTATCCTGTAGTATTCCCAGCTAAATTCTCTATTTAGCCATGCCTCCAAACACTGGCAGGGGAAAGTGTGCTGAGTCAAACTCCCCATCCCGAGGGCAATTTCAAAATCAGGCCCCATGTGCACCCTACATAAAAGAGAGGTAATATTAAAGGTCATGCTTGTTATAACACTAATTTGTCCCAATAGGAGAGGGTTTGGGGAAGCATCAACACCAAAGGAAAATGTACAGAACAAATGAAAACAGGGTAGAGAAGTGCAAGGGAGGAGGGGTGAAGAAACAAGCAGGAAGAGGAAACTTGATTTTAAGGCAAAAGGAGATGAGACATCACTGAAGGAAGCAGACAGTGTTGAACTCGGAGAGGGAGCACTCCTCCCTCCCTGGCTCCCAGAAAAGTAGAACTATGGGGGCAAACTAAAAGCCCTGAATTTCCAGCAAAACAGAACAACTCGAAAACACAACAAGCACAGACCTGCCTGTTTGGTCACCAGCACTAGTTTCTGGTTGAATTAAACCCACCAACTGTGAATAACCATATTTAAAAAAAAAACGTTTTCAATTCCTATTAAAGCAGCTGCAAACAGGAAGGGGTAATACTCTGTCTTCTACTTAATTAGTATCTGAGAGGTATCTGCTGTGCCCTGAACTCCAAATCAACTGCCTTGTGACACTGTAACACGAGTCACAGACAGTTGTACCAAGCTGGGAAGCTCAGTGACTCAGGTTTTTCAGGACTTAGGCATTTTTAATTAGTGAGTTGTAATGCAGACTAACGTTGAGCAAAACTGGTTTAATTTGCATTTAATTGCAGCAGTAGATCAAGCAACACAGGTCTGGCATCAATTTCAATAGAGGAAACTAATGAATACTCAAGATGTGCAAGAGAAACAGGAATTTCAGCTAAGTGAAAATTCCAGTCCCTACAGACAAAGACAAGAGATGGCGAGAGAGAAGGGAGGTATGCAAGAGAAATAGAGGAAGCAAAGTTTTTCATTTTTACATGCCAAAAAAACTTGGTCATCTAGGTAAAGGAATTTGATTTATAAATTACATGGAATCAATAACAGATCTGGATACATAGACCTTTTAATTATTAATAGTTACCTTATTATTAATCACAGACATGAATAAGGAAACAAACCAAAAAAACATTGCTGGACTAAAGCAAAGAAAAACTCCCAGAGTGCAGACAAAAACCCACATCAATCCAAACCAGCCAACAGCCCCAACTCCCAGACTACAAAGCCTTCTAGCCTTCTTTTCCAAGTTTTTCTTTCTGGTCCCATGACCTTCACTTCAGCAGGAGGTATAGAAAGGGCTGCTATTTCATACCCAGCCAGAGACTGAAGCTCGTGTGCTCTGACTGCCTTCAGTCTGAAGAGATCACTTAATGAAAAGTACCCATCATTGTCCTTGAAGAAGTAAAAAAAAAACACAAACCCCAAGTTAAGAAACCAAGGAGAGGGATATCAACTGAGTTTAGGCATTCAGGGTTACCTTGCAAAGTACAGCAAGTCCAGGCTCCCAGGCACAGCAACCTCCCAAGAAAATGCTTACTCATGTATGGTTGCATAGTAAGAAAATACCAGATAAAGAGCTCCTACCAGGTTCTTTTATTTATGTCTTCACAGTTATCTCAGCTCTGCTTATTTCTGTGCTCACTTTGGTGCTGATGCAGCACACTGGAGAGAAGGTGGAAGCTGCTAAGGTGGGCGCTCTGAAGTGAATGAACCACAACACCTCCAGCATGGACATTACTCCTAGGATAGTGAAACTGTTGTCCCTTCTGGCAGAAAGCTTGCCCTCGGGTTAGCAGGCTGAATTAGCACTGCACCTTCACTGGATCTGGCCCAAGGAGCCTGCAGCAAGAGCAGGAGGAGAGGACAAAGGCTGGCAACAACCTGCAGCTACGAAGATCAGGTGTGGTGGGCTGAGCCCTGCCAACAGCTTGCTGCCACCATCAAAGGGGGCAATTCTTCTATATATTCTTGGGGTAATAATGCATCTGAAAGAGGCCTGAAACATTTTGTTGGTGCCTTATTACTGCCACCTCACATCCATGCCCCGCACCAAGCTCTTCTGGAGCACTAGGTACGACTGGGCAGGCTATGCCAGGGCATGATGTAGGTGTTCCAAGAGATAAAACTTACTGAAAAGACATAGAAGCCAGTCTGAAGCAAAAATCAGCATAGACTGAAGTGCACTGTAGCTTTATGCAGAGCATCATTCCAACAGCTAAGCACACACACTGCACATGGCAGGGAGGACCTGTTCATGAGTTGTGGTGTGAAACAAGCATTCTGTATGGGAACAGCCAGCAGCCAATACCCCTCATACTTTAGGCCACAACAGTAAGAGCTAGAATATAAATCCCACTCCCAGTCGCTGCACAAATCCTCCTTGTTACTGTTCTAAAAATCCCAACTCAGTCTTAGGAGCCTGTTAGATCCTTGCCGGCAGCTCAGGAGGCGCTGCTGACACGGGTGCGGTGACAGCTCCCAGCCCGGTGTCTGAGAGCCGCTGGCGCTGCCTCCCGCAGCCTTGCGATGCTTTAGACCAGCCCCTCCGGGCTCCCCGTGACCCTGCACGGCAGAGAGCGAAGGGAAAAGCCAGCCAGGGAAGAGCTTGATAAGGTTGGTAACAGCCATGGCTGTAAAACAACACAACAAAAATAACGACATCACAGGCAGAGGAAAGGAAAAGCAAACCCAAGAGTTTTCAAAGCTTTCTACTGATACGTGCATAAACTAAAAATAATCAAAGCACCTGCAAGCAGCAGGCACAGACTTCATTTAACAGGTGATGAAAGACACTTATATTATTTGTATGAAGGTACAAGGCTTTCATGGCAGCAAAGAAACCAGAAATAGAACATTTGTTATCAATTCTGTGCTCTAAACTGTTATCTCATTGTTTTTATGCCTCCCATATTTTTTTTCACTGGCTTCTTTTTAAACAAGATATAATGACTAACAGATGCTACAGCAGTGCAGTCCTCAATGAAAGGGTAATTAGCAGATGAAAGTTCAGCAGTTGTTTCTAGTTACAATCAGATGAGCTGTACACTCCCCATCCCCTAGGTGAAGGGCAGGGATGAGCAAGCCAACCTCCGCCTCCAATCCCCACTGCAAAACGGTACAAAGCTGTGTGTATCGAGTGGGACTTGCAGGTACTGAGATAAAATACCTGAGTTTGTTTTAGGTTTTGTCTCCAGAATTTAATAGTTGCAAATACTTCTACTAGCTTTGCCAAAATGTTAAGAATATTCACTGCATGAAGTTGATGAAAAAATCAGTACTAGACACCTGTGTTGACCAACGAGAAATGTGTATTGCACAGATTTATCGCCACCTATTCATAAAAACCTGTGCCTCTGTAAATAAAGCTTATGAGGAAACAACTCCTGGAGCTCTGCTGATCTTCAAAACAAATGAACATAACTACTTGAAGAATGTGGAGGAACTGCAACATATGTGAATGAATCTAGTGTATGGCTTCAAATAACTCTAACCTGGGTAGCTGCTACTCAGTTCACTCAGTTGGTCAGAGCATGATAACGCCAGGGCTCAATCCCCACATGGGCCATTCCCTTAAGAGTTGGCCTTGATGATCCTTGGGGTCCCTCCCAACTCAGAATACTCTGTGATCTGACTTACCAGATAGCTGTCAGCTTTCACTGCCACTTAGCTAATGTTAGGAATATGTCAATTGGAGCTTTTCTGCCATTTCTGCTTCAGGGTTTGGTTGCCAAACACTTAAAACTGCAACCATAAAAACAAGCAAACAAGACATAAAGTAAGAACAAACTTGGTTAGCCCTCATAATATTCAGCTGAACTTTAATTCCTACAAGACAAAGTGCCTCTAAAGATTACAAATGAAGAGTCATTCCACAAGTGTAAACTACAGTAACACCAATACATACAAAAATATCACCATTGTCAAGCCCGTGGTGATGAGACATCCAGTCTTTCAGAAATAAAAAAGCATTGCTTTGGGGAACTCTATTACCCAGAACAAACTTCACCTGGCAGTAACATGACTCCATACAGGCAATCAGGACACACATGCTTATACATAGCATGGGAAGGAGTTTAATAAAACTCAACCTGTAATTTCTGAATTCCTTTTGAGAAAAAAAAAAAAAACTGTTTACAATGTTTTCTTTTGGGGAAGGCAGGGCTTGGGAGAGAGTGCAGCATGTTTTGTTTTAAGGACTGTGAGGAAAGCTCGAAAAAAACCCCAAAAAACTCCCCAAAACAACACTCTAAAAAGAAAAGAAACCCTAACGGTCCCTCCCAACTACCTCTGATACTAAAGATAATAAATTACTACCTAATGGTATTTAACTCAAAACCCTCTATTTTAGATTAATACATATATAAACGGATAGCAATTTTTTTTCCCTCTAAACAACAGATTACCAAACCACAAGCTGACCAAAAATCCTGAAAAACATACCATTAACTGCTCTACAGAGTTAAAAATAGTTCAGGACGATTTACTCAAAACCATTTACTAAAGAAAATATGAAGCCTTATATTTAAACACTTCAGTATTTTTTATATCCTCTGGGAGTGGTTATAGAGAGCTGAACTACATACCAGCTTACAGCAAAATAACTAAATCTGTTTTCATTTCACAGTTTGTGCTAATTTTCAGGAAATCTGCACGTGCACATTTATTTTGGAATCAGATACTTTTTCAAAATGTTGCCACTGGCATTGAAGAGGTGGAAAGAGGCATTGCCAACACCAAGTGATTATAAAGCAATGGAGGGCTAGCCAGAAAAGTACCACAGCTGGCCCCTGTTTGATGTTACTTTCTTGAGTACCACCAAAACCAAGGGCTGCTCTAGCTCCTATTTATGGGTACTATTTGGCCATACTTGCTCAAATCATTCCCCCATTTGCTCATCACAAGTTGCAAGATGCCCCATGCACGTCTCATGCTGCCTCCATGCCAGCCAGTGATTTTGTCCATCCCTCTGTGGACTTATGGGAGCACCTCCTTGGGATCATTGCTGCTTTTTTAGCTCTTGTTGTTGTTATGTGCATACCAATACATAAGAATGCAAAGTCAATGACTTTTTAAATGAATGCAAGTGTGGACTAATGTCTCTCTCCTCAACATTAAAAAAAAACATGTGTGATTTTCAGAGTTTCCTAAACTCCAGTTCTGTAGAGCATTTGCTTCCTTGAAATCCAAATCTGTTTTAATGTCCTGACTTAAAGCTGGAGGCTGGTGGAACTACTGCTGCTGCTTCATCACTTCAACAGGGGCACTCTCCTCCTTGCTTCTCAGTACTCCCCTGCATATCTGATCATCAGGTTCTGATATGGACCAGCTGTGGACCAAGTAAAACACTACAGCAGGAAGCTACTGGTCACCAGCTGAACCATTGCAAAAGGTCAGTCTCCTGCTCCAACAGAAAGGGCAGTGCTGACCTGCATGTGGGCCACTGATGTGGGCATCTCTACAGAAACAGCACCAAACACACAAAAATGCTGCACTACATTCTTGCTATTAGCAAAAATTCTCTTCTTTTTATTTTTAATAACTATTCAAAGTCCCATTGCTACCTCACCCTAGTATCTCAAGGTCTGTGGCTCTCTAAGGAAAGCTGAACACCAGAAAATCAATCAGCTGAGCTTTACACTGGTCACATTCATCAGCTCAACACAGATGAGGGCTGGTTTTATTTACATTTTCTCCAACACCAAGATCTTCCCAGCATCCAAGAAGAAACCAGTCTGTAACCAAAGCGAGAGTGGTTGCACCAGCAGCCTACTGGATAAACCTGGACTGCCACTTCTTGGGGGGAGAGTGAGGGCACTGCTGTAAGCTGTCATCACAGAGCTGCCACAGACACAGCATGGATGGGTTCAGATGTCTCCTGCCACAGGTGGGCACAGGCAACTAAGACCTGAAAGCCACTGCTGCCATGTGCACAGGTCTGAGAACACAGCTGGCATGATACCACTCAAAAAGTTGACTGAGGAGTGCTAGATAAAGCCCAGCATCAGGAAACACGACTGTGGTAGTGCACATCACAGGTGAAAAGGCGAGCACGTCAGCAACCTCATCATTGAAACCTGTCTTTGAGGCAGCACTGAGTGCAAACAACAAGGCAAGATAAGCACAGGCTGTCTGCCTATCTGGATTGGAGATCTCACACTTTCATGTGTTCAGGTATGCCTTCCTTACCACAACAGATGTTTCATGATATTTCCTTTACACCTAAGTAGAGAAACTGTTTTCCCCATCCCCTGCATGCAGCAGGCACGGGACTCCCAGGACACTGCTGATCTCAGCAGCCCAGCACGAGAGGTAAGCCCGTCCTGCCTCCAGCCTCCTCAGAAAGGCTATGCCCTGGCAAAGAAAACTCATGACCTTCAAGTATCAGTACATGTATTCTGAACCCTGAAATTTAATTTTATATATATAAAGAAAACTTCTACATGTTCAGCTCAGTGTTTGTCCATTTCCCATTTTTGGGTTGTCAGCACAAACCACTCTGAAAAATTTAGCACTTCGTGTAACGAAGAAAAATTGTTAATCATCCTGCTGCCAAAAAACCACTTTATTGAGGTACTCAGAAATAGCACCCTATCATACAGCTGAAGCGTATTATAGCAAATTTTCACAGGCAGCAGTTGGAATTAAGTACATACCTTTCCATTTGGTATTTTTCACTTTAATCTAATTTCTTTGAAGACACTCAACTATTGTTCTGACAGAAGCATAAGGAACAATTTATAGCAAAGCCTAAAAATTTTAAGACAGTGGGAGTTAAACACAAGGCCTTAAAAATTCTAGACCCTATCTCAGACGCTATGCAAAATATTTTTTCCATTAGCACTTTTCACATCTAAAATTTCAAAAGCCACTGCAGACATTCACATCTACCGTTCACAGACTTTTTATTGGGAATCCTTCTGAGAGTCATATTACATAACTCAGCTGGGATAAGTATTTGAGAGCAATTAATCACTAGGGATATCACATAGACATCTTCAGTGAAATTTACTTAACTGAAGTCAGACAAAGCATTTGATCCTTTCAACAGAAATCTTCAGACATACCTCATAAAGTAATTTTAGTATGTACATCACCATCCTTTACCAATTTATGTGTTAAATCCATTCTTGAATTTGTTTGCAGGGGGTTGCTATAATTAATCAAAGCAGGGATTTTTGAGGAAGGCTTTTCAGGTCTGTTAAAGCAGAAGGAAAGATTCCAGGCATTAACCAGCAGAGTAACAAGACAGCAAAGCTGGGTTTGAAGGAGGTGCTGCAGAGAGTGTCTCAGGGCACACACACAGCCATGCAGCTGAACAGGAAATCCAAGACATCTTTGGGCCACTGCAATATTGATCATTAGAGTAACTATTTCTGTGGTGGACCACCAAAATAATAGAAACACTAATTTCATACAATGCTAGGGTAAAAATCAATGCCTTGCCAAAGGTCTATGGAATGTTACAGGAAATAATGTAATTATTTTCCTTTATCCATTAAAGTCACCTTAATCATCACAATCATCTCAAGTCTGCAAAATACCAGGCACTCCTACTCCCTTCCTCCTCAGATCTGGTGGATAGATTTGGCCCCCAGTGCCCTATGCATCAAAGCCAAACAGATCAAAGTAGAGTTCAACAGAAGGCAAGCCAATTCCAGCCAGATCTTGTGCAACCTGTGAACTGGAAGGCAGCTTAATCCATTGGGATCTCCCACTTCACCAGTGCTGAGATGCAGGTTCTGATATTAGTTTGTATGGACGTGGCAGTTGACCTTTAAGTTTTCTTTGTTTAACTGTAAAACAGGGATTCTGCCATCCTCAAAGCCCTTTGGAAAATTATGAGTGAGAACATCTTTTGCTATTGCTATGGCCACATCACAACAGCTCCATCTATGCTGTGGCTCACTTTGGAACACCAGCCTTCAAAGAAGGGATGCTGCTCTTCCATTTAGGGATGATGGTGGTGTTATTTTCATACAGAGGTTTCTCACTTCTTTGTGCACCAGCCCATTATTCTACACCCACAAATTCAGCACTTGCAGTTTCCAAAATCAAGATCTGTCTCTACAAGACTTGCAGAGGAAGATCTCTGATCTTCCAGCAAGCCTAAATCATACTAAAGGAGATCTTGCAAGCTTACAGTACAGCTGTAATTGTTAGAGGTCTCATAGGGATGCAGGCAACCATGCAGTCTCAGCATCTGTAGCACTCATAGGATTTAATCCACAGCATTTTAACATCTGTTGACTTTTCACATTCATTTTGGTTTTTCCCTAAAATCCCCTCCAGCAAACTAAGTGACACTCCTCTCCCCTTCTCTTTTTATTTTTCTTTCAGAAACAAACCAGCCCCCCACTGGCAACACTAAGAGAACATACATGAGAGTCTAACTTGACTTCTAGATGACTGCAGAACACAGAACTTTTTAGTTCAATGGGATTGATGCCTGCCTCATGCTAATTTTGATTCCCTTCAGTCCATCCCTTTCCATTTGTGCCATCTGTTCTTGTAACCACTTTACCTTTTCCATCCACGCTAAAACAGATTAATTAATTAAAGACAAAAGAGGCAGCCAGATGAGCTTTAAAGGTCCCTTCCAACACAGACTGGTTTATGATATGACAGCACAGGTAGCCATGTTCCCCCATTTTCTGATGTCAGGACTCCCTGGGCCCCTGGCAGAAGCCCAGCTGGGAGCCACAGTGCCAGCCCAACACAGCACCACTACAGCTCTCCAGGAGTCCTGCTCTTACACCACACTCTGCACTGAATATTAATGAAGCTTGATTAAAAACACAAGGGCAGTCCCTAGTTAGGGGGAACTCTGGTTTCAGTTTTCAGTATTGCAAAATATGGCCTGCAGAGTGTTCCTGGATATGTCACCGCTCAGGTTGCTACTTCCACTGCTGCTAATTCCCTTTTCTCCCAAAACAACTCTCTCCCTGTTTTTACAGCATTTCAGTGGAGAAGAATCTCAGCAAATTTGACAAAAACCAAACTTGTGATAGCTAGAGGTACTGAAATAAATGGGGAAAACTGGAGGGGGATAGGGCTCAAAAAGGTTTTTTTTATAAAAAAGTCATTTTTAAAAAACATATCACAGTCCACACAAAGCAAGCTGTTTGCAGAGAGAAGACAAGAGGAATACAAGAGCATTTCCTATGCAATTGATAGGCAAGATGCTTATCTAAAGCCATTACCTCATTAGGAAACACTGGGGGACATCCTCCCCCTGAAAGAAAAAAAGTAGAAAAAACCCCAAAACTTACCTACACACTTTTGACTTCTCTCTCTCTCCTACATCTTCACTATTATAAACAGACTCCCAAAGTGCCAGCCTCAGCATTTTTGTCTCCTGGAGCAGCAGACTCTTGCCTATGAAGGCAGAGTGAGGATGGACTGAGCTCTGAGGATGTGAGCATGGGGGAGGGAAGATTCAATATTACAACCCATCCATCAACCACTTCTATAAAGCTCTTTTGTTCCAAGTTCATACTTAGCAACTCAAGGTCAAAACTGATGTTGGAAAATGCAAATCGTAAGTCAACCCAGACTTTCACCCCATGTGTCTTCTTGACCTTAAACACAAACAAGAAACAGGCAAAAAGAAGTTTCAGCTACATGATCTATTTATATAAAAACATGTATCAAGGAACATTAACAAATTAAAAATTACTGTGGGTTAATCTGCACTACTACTGATATAGATTAGATAAACAAAATCAGAATATGTGTTTTAGGATAAAAGGCCTTTACTTTTTTGGCTTTCTTATGCTTTGGGCAAAGTCAATTTCACTGGGTGGGGGCTTTTTCTGTTTGTTTTTTTCTTTATTGTCTATTGAGATTTGATGTTTTAATTTTGAGGTTTGTTTTTTTTTTTTCTTTGAGAGAGACACACACACACAAGGTTTGATTGAAAGCACCACAGGGAAAACTAACTCGTTGAAAAACCCCAACCTTTTCCTCTCTGGTACAAAACAAAGAAACACATCTCTATTAGCCTTTGTCTTTAAGAAGTCCTGGGTCAGATGTTGGCAGCCTTAACAAAGAAGAAAAATAGTAGGTATTACCAATAAAAAGCAAGGGTTTCATTGCAGCCGAGAAAACAGGATGTATTCCACAGGCTGTAACTTTTCTCCTTAGAAACACAATACAGGGGGAAAAAATATCATTCATTTCACTCAAATACTTGAGAGCAGACTTTTCAGTGAACCCCATTTTTGCAGGATTCCACAGCAGAAAGCAACAGAGGTGCCAAATACCTGAGATTACAAGCTTATCCCGTGGATATTTCCCAGAGGTGCTGTAACAAAAATCAATTTACATGGATAATAGAAAGACAGTGTAAGACGAGAGAACTCTGACACAGAACTCTGATCTAGTATTTAAAATCTCTTAATTTTAGATGATCTGGCAGTCTTTAGAATTGTCATCACAAAACTTTGTTAGAGTTTTATTCCAAGAGCTCACATATAACATCTTTCATATGGGAAAAGTCCTGCCAAGAGCTTTAAATATAGCTGCATTCAATGCCAGTTTGGCTTCTTCCATGTGAATTTGGACAATTTTAACAAGAGTTTATGAACTTGCATTGGGGAAAAAAAAACATATAAAGATAGTTTGCCATGTATTTATGTAAGTTATAAGTTATGCAAAATACCAGATAATTCTGCAATCTAGCAAAAACATTTTGAAACAAAACTATTTCTCTCCAATAGCTTTGATTTGGCCCTTAAATCACAACTTTCTTCTAAAGCACCTTCACACTTACACAGTCCTGGCAATTAAATCAGCCTAATGGGTTTCTTACTTAGGAGGAGGAGAGAGAAATGTGTTTAATTAGCAGCAACTCAGGCTACTGAGGAACTGCTTTATTTGATCAACTGCTGCTGTGGATGATCAAAAAGGTGTTTCCTGTAATTCTCATCGGAGTTTGCTTGCTTGCCCCAAGCAAGATGAAGAACAGAACCACATGGTATGTTTTCCATCCTCCTCAATAAAGCTCCCATCAACAAGCAGAAAATAGGGTACTGTAGTAATGTAACCTAGATCCTAGACAGTTTCCAAAAACCCAGCCAAGGATCTTTGTCAGAATTTCAAAGAGAAGCCGCTGCTGAAATTCTTAAGCATGCGGAAGGGTTGTTCAGGGCTCCTCCTGCAAACAGTGAAAGCTTTTCACCCCCTAACAGATTATTGCCAACAGGTTCTGTAAGGTGAGACACTGGAAACAGTTTCCACTTTCTCCACTGCAGACAGTTTCCATCGTTCTGAGATGAAGGTTATTACCTTGCCTTTCAACAGAAACAATAGGTGTTTTTATGGAGAGTATTAAAGCTCCTCCCAAGAAGCACTGCAAGGTCAGAAGTCCTCAAGTAAATAATTATAAATTTAAAAAAAAATTATAATTTTTAGAAAGTGAATTTTGGCTCCTAGCTCTATTACTTGATTAATTAACACCTTCCAAACCATGCCACCAGTCGCTCCTGGTTCCCACTCAGCCTATCCTGAGCAGGGGGTTGGATTAAGTGGCTGCAGCCAGAGGGTAGTGCCCAATAACTCAATGTCCAGATGGAGACTGGTGACAAGCAGGGCCCCTCAGGGGTCCATACTGGGACCAGTTCTGTTTAACGTCATCAGTGATGCAGATGAAGGGATGGAGTGCACCCTCAGCACTTTGCAGGTGACACCGAGCTGAGGGGTGTGGCTGACACACCTGAGGGGCAGGATGCCATCAGAGGGATCTGGATAAGCTCAACACATGGGCCCATGGGAACACCTCAGGTTTACCCAACCAGTTGCAACGCTCTCAAGACAGGACCTTTGGGGACTGCTCAAGCAGCCTCAAGAATTTTTCCTTGAAAAGTTTCATTCCATTCAAACTCACTGTCTCAGCTTCAACAACAGCCACCAAGGTAGGGGGAGAAAGGTTAAAGTATCTTTTATAACACCCTGTAAATGGAGGCTGTGCTCTAGTGCTAACCATGATTGTGCAGAACTTTCAGGCTGACGATGAGACAGACTCTGCTCGCTTCAGTGTCCACGTACAGAGTTCACACCTGCGCTTGCTGTTTGGTGCTACCTGCCTTTCGTCAGTCAGTGTTTTTTCCAATTGGCTGTTTCTGTTAAAAGCTGAGATATTCTGGGGTTCTCCCTAATAAATTCAAACTTCCACGCTTTCATTTGTCTTCGGGATTAGGTTTATTCATAATTTTATAAGACACCAATAATAATCTAAATTAGAAATACCATATGTGCACAGACAACTACTGATAAAACCAATGGAGCACAAACATGCCAAGCTGACAGGAGCTCAAATGAAGACAAGCTTTTGTCTATCATGACCTAATTCATTTTTCTACCAGTTGCACTACACAATGCTTTTAAATCATTTAAATATTTGATGCATTAACCTGCAGCACATTAGCTCTATGTATAATGCTAAATTAACCACTCTTCATCCTACGTTTTACAAGTTGCAACTATTTCCAGTCTGCAGCAAGTTTCACAATTTGTCAGCAGGGTTACTAATGGGAAAAATGTTTTGTAAAGAAAAACCTACTGTATTTTATGTGTTGGGGAAAGGGGTGGGAGAGGAAAACATGCTCAGTTAGAGCAACAGGGTCAAAACAACACTCCTTGAAGAGCACTCCCCTCCCATCTTACATACCATACTCTTCAGAGGGGACATCACAAATTACAGAATTCAAGCCAAACTCAGCAATGAGTGGGAGCAGGCAAGATAATAAGCACTGCAGATGGTTTTAGTCTTCATTACCATCCAGTAGACACAATGTCTCTGTAACAGATATGGACAAACAGAGGCTTTTGTAACATGACAAACTGAAAAGCAGCAAGAGCTCTATGTTTTTGTGGTATTCTTCACCTCAGGCAAACACTCTGTGGATTTCTAATTACCTGCTCTTCCTCTAGACCTCAAAAAAGCCCATAACTGTTGTGAAACTTTGGGTTCTTCAAAACAGACCTTTTTAAGCCACACTTAACTAAATTACCATCTTCTGGATTCGGTCGTGTGTGTTACGACGAGACTCTCTCAGGGCAAAGAGCCTGCGAACTCACACTTAAATCTGCTTTGTGGCTGCGCTGTGTAGGTGCTTCCTAATGTTTTAAGGAAATTTGTTATCACAAACAGGCCAACACTGCAGTTCAACCTTCCTTCAGGATAAGCAAACACAGCCTCCCTCCTCTCCACACAGATTTGGCAAAGGGCAGCCTTGTCCTACTGCTGGCCATCAAGACAAGGCAGGGCGAGAGAACTGACTCACACCTACCTTGTTTTCTCCAGCTTTCCTCTCTTTCCTGAAGGTAAAGATCACGATTATAGATTACAATTCCGCATCTTTCGTAATTATTATATAATTATAACTGCAGCAGCCATTTCAAAATCAACTGCAATGATGTATGTACATTGAAACCACCCTTGTTGTGATCATGCTTGCCTCCCCAGGACGAGGCAAACCCTGTGCATGCTGCGCGGGATTTCAGGAGCGCAGAGCCGCGTCGGCTCCTGTTGCTCAAGCGGGGCCGAGCCCAGCGGGGTCAGGGCCCCCCTGCACGGGACTGCTCCCTGCAGGGCTCAGGCTGCCCCAGCCTGCCCAACAGGACTGCACATGCTCCCCACTGCGAGGCCAGCAGCCAGAGATAGCAGCAAGGGTGTTGGCCCCGTGCAGATCAGTTGCCATACCAGTTTCCCCGTATCTGTGCTTCCAACAAGGTCGCGAACGCAACCGGCGCGAAACCTTTCAGTTCTAACCCCAATTCCACCCTTCTGTTTCCTACCATAGCCCTTCCCCACGGCATAAATTCAGCCACGCACAATGAGTTCATGGTATGTTTATACCTTAAAACACCCAGTCTTCTATCACATACACATTATTAACATAAAGTTAGCAGGAGGAACCACGTAGTGACCTACCTTTATTTTAAAGGAAATAGCTCAATGAACAACTTTTAGAAAACTGTATCTAAACTCAAAACCAAGCCATGTTTATGAACATTACTGTATTTTCACTCTTTCTGCCTCATAACAAATCTAGAACAAATTTATTTCTTTCTCATATTTAAAAATCCTACAGTTCACAGAAGAGGGCCTCCATGTTTCCAACACTACAAATCATATAAAGGAGGCTATAACCATGTACTTAAATGCATTATTGTCCATATACACATGAATTTGTATCTTCAGTCTTACAGAGTGGTCATTTTCAGAAATTCTCAGGTTCTTGGACTTCTGCAAAGAAATATTTTTTCAGTGTCTAGGACATATACTGGAGAGAGGAAAAATAATTCAAAATTTGAGTAGAAAGGATTTTATTTGCATCATGTCCAGAATAACGGGTGATGGATCTTACTGTGTTATCAATCAAGCTTTGCTTGTGCTATCTGTCTTTCTTCTAAATTGAAAATCAAATACTGCAGTTAATGAAAAGTTTTCTAAGAGCTTGTTTCCATTTCCTGGTAGTTGGGTTCTTTTTTCTACCTCAAAATGTTGTAAGTGTCTCTAAAGACAATGAGGCTAACAACATTTTGAGATTTTATTTTTAAGATGCTGCATTAGCCAGGCATCACTTGGCTTCTCAGTCCTCCCAAGCAGATTCAGTTACTCACCATAACTAGATACTGAACAGGAAGGGAAAGCCAACACCACTTGCTTGGGAGCTCTTCCCTCCCATACAGCAGGAACAAAAGGTGCCACTGGAGATAACCCACAAAGCACTCATCTTGGGTCCTGCTGAGCTTCCTGTAAGCAAACCCCATCTGCTGCCAAAAGCTAAAACTTGCTAAAGTAGAAAACAAAAGGCAGACACCCATTTGCAAGGAGAAAGACTGGGCTTGCTTGCCTTCTTGCTCAAACTCAAGATTTTGAGAAACCTTACTAATGTAACAGCCAGACACAAAGAAAGTATATAAGCCAGTCAGTGGCAATATTTATCCTACCACTTAAAAGCTGATGAGAGTTCTTCTGTAGCCAGCATTTTGACACAAAATAAAACCCAAAAAACCCCAAAACAACAACAACAAAAAATCAGGAGTACCAAGAAGAAAGGGTAGCATTCAAGTACAACACATTACCATTTAAAACATACTGTAGAAGTCTCTCGTTTTCATTTTTGAATTGGTTGCTTAACCACAAAAGAAAATTAAATAAGAGATCCCATCATTGTCACTATTATTCAATGTGCTTGAAATCACTATCATTTTTCCATTATGATTAACAGTTGCATTTAGTGCTAGTAGAAAAAGCTAAGTGGCTCAGTTCTTCAGATAGCATCCATAGCTCCAATATACTTCAGGAGACAGCTGTTCTAGTCATAATCTCTGAAAAGTAGGAGCTAAGTTAATTAAAAAATTACAGTCTTAGATTAATCAAAATTTGGTTAGCTAGGCTACAGCCTGATTACATTAAAAGGAATGTCCAATCAACTAACTTAACAGATCTACTTGTTATCAAGATGTTAAATTTCAAATTAAAACAGAGCTGCTGCTCACATCAGGGAAATTAAACTTACTGAAACATTAAAATGTCCTTTAAGTTTGAAAGTTATAAGAACCCAGCCACAGAACATGTTAAAGTCAGTTCCTTTGAGGTTTTTTTTTTATTTCAAGTAATAGCTTGATATTCTTACTTCCACCATTATAATGGTGTAAATGGCTTTGCTCTTGATTTATACTCCTATAGCAGAGCAATAGACATGTTTGGAAGGGAAGCAATAAAAATTAAGAAAGGGGCATACTCAGACAGTTATGATGGTGCTGTCCACTGTGCCACAACCCCAGCCAGGAGGGCCTTACACTGGGGCTAACTCCAAGGGGTCACCAAATAGAGGGGTGAGAGAGGTTGGCAGGAGAAAGCCAGAAGCTACATCAAATTTCACCCTTCCCTGTCTCTGCCTCCCACCACCTCACCTCCTTCCTCACTAATCCAACCAATTATCAGACCTGCAGAGAGTGTTGTATTTGAGGAAAGGGAAATGCTGGGGTTTAATAAGTGACATGGGTGGTGAGGTGCAAAGCAGACACTGAAACTGTCGCACCTCAGAACAGGCAGGGCTGGAGATGGAGAGGCAGCTCAGAGCACACCTGGGGTGAGTGAGGAGTCTAAACTACAAAAGAAAATGAGGAGGACAAAATAAGAGGAAGGAAATAAAAAAATTAACCATGTCTTAACCTAAAAATTGTGTAGTCCAGTGGCTTCAACAGGGTAATGACCAGGAAGAGTGACAGCAAAGCAATTACTGGGGCCTGCCTCTCTCTGCACAGAGAGCCTCTCTCTACCCTGCCTCCAGATTGCACAGTGCCCTAAGCTCAATCACATTCATTGGACCTTAAACACTTACATTCTAACTACTCCTAGTTAAGGGTAATGAAATCTCATATGCACAATGCTGATTAAAGGACAAGAGGCCAATAAATAAATAAATAAAAACAACCTAACTTAAACCACCATAATTTACAGATGACAAAGAGAAGAAACCTATGACAGCCTGAAGCCAGAAGCAGCCCTGCCCAACTAAAATATGGAAGCATATAAGTACAAACAACTTGCAAAGTCCACCCACATTAATCTGTGCTAAACCCACAGGTAGCAAAATATTTTCTTCTAGTCTCTTAAGTAGCATGTCATCCAGGCTTTCTGGAGACTGCCATCCAACCAGCAGGTTTCCTACCCAACCTACAGCCAAGAACAACATTTAATTAGCATGTTTAATTGATCTTGTTAACTGTTAGGGTGGACAGCTTTGATCTCGCCTGCTGATAGCTAGTTTAGGACTACAAAAGAAACTGGGGCTTTGCATAATTGCCAAGCTTTGGATGTGTGTCTTTTAATTCCTTCTATTTCCCAATCCCCCATTCTGTTTCTGCTGCACTAGAGCTCCAGATAACAGGAAGCAAAGCTCATGCCCTCATTTATTTCACCATTTATTTGAGCATGCAGGAGAAAAAAAAGGAAGATGAGGAAAGGGAAATTGCCGCTCCTTCACCCAGAAACACAGGAAAAAGACAGGAATTACCACAGTGAATCTGGCATGGGCAACATTAAATGAAGTAGCCCTTGGATGAGGGCAGCCAGCACCAAACACTTCAGTGGAAGATGCAGGAAACACTAAGCATGTGTGGGATAAGCTGCTCCCAACCCCCCTTGAAAGCCTCATCCCACTTTCTGCTGATTAGAGGCTGGTTTAAATTCCAGGACAGAGGGTTTGAGGAATTTCAGTGGCTTTCCACTGTGTTGTTTTATGTTTGTTAATAGGCTCATCCAAAAAATTATTCTTTTGCAGGAGCTTCATATTAGCTTAGGGAGAAGCCCACAAGACCAAGATTAGTAGCTTGCTCTCAACCAAGACAAGACTGTGCCAATACTAATAGGAAGAGAAACTTCTGAGGACATTTTAGTGTATCCTAAAATATCTAGCAACCTTCAGAATAGATCCTAATTGAAAACAACTAAATACAAGTATGTTTAATTCATTAACTACCTCTCCTAAATACCATTTTCCTGAATGATCAAGCCAATCATAAGTTCCACGGAAATAAACGTTCGTAGGTGGTGTATAATAGGTTCTGAGCAATGTACAAAGCAGCTCCACATTTCAGCCAAAGAGTGTCAACTGTTTTCAGAACAGCAAGCCAAACCCTCATCAAACTGAATTCAGCTGGAGCTTTGCCACTCAGCAGGACAACGACTTGGCCCACCACCCCCATGGGAAATCTTTTTCTAACTCAGACTTTCTTCCTGCTCATTTCAAACGAAATCTCCTTTGGATCAGGTTGAATTTCCACAGATAATTAGTCTTGCACTAGCTAAATAAAACAAGAGTTATATTGCTTCTGAGCAGCAAACTGAATAATTACAACAGGGTTAAAGAGAAAATTTCTTCTTTTCTTTCCCAGGGGGAACTTAGGAATTAACTGTTTAACATGGTTGAACTTTGCTGCTGAATCTTCATATTGCACAGCAGCAGAGAGAAGTACCACAGCCCAGTCACCTCCAGCATCTGCAGTCATGGGTGAACTGTAGCTCCCAAAAAGTGCTAGAACAGAGTTCTTCACCTAAAAAGCCTCTCTTTTCTCACCAAAGCTTTCTCATGAGCATACTGTGGTTTTGGTGGTTAGTTTGGGGATTTTGGTTGTGGTGTGTTTTGTTTTCTTTTGTGGGGGTGTGTGTTGTCTGACATTTTTTTTATCCTTTTAAACCTTTTTCTAAAGAAGGTTTCTCCTTGTTGCTGCAAGATGATGAATATCTTGTATTCTCTGTCCTTACCCAGAAACTATAGAAAGCCAGCCAGCCCCTTCATCTCCTGCCTACTGCTGATACTCTCTCAAATAATGCTCACTTTTGGTGGCTTGGGATGGAGGAGGGGTTTCCCTAGGAATAAGCTGAATAAAGCTTCCTGTTCAGCTAAAGCAGGAAATGTGCTCCAGTACTGCCTTGCACACAAAGAGTGGAAAATACTTACTAAACAAAATAGCAGGAGATGAAGTGTAAACTGGATTGTCCTTCCATCATGCAGACAAATAGAAAGCCATACTCCCCATGCCCCCAGCTCTCTTGCATTAATGTACTTAAACTTGGAAGGAAAAAAAAAAAAGAAAAACATACATATGTATAGACATTGTGCATCAAAATAAAATTATTATGCTGTGCCTTTAAAATCAAACACTGAAGGATTTTAAGCAACACTAATTAGGAGGTAGCATTTCCTCCCTCCCACAGAATCAGTTTCTTCTTGTTAAAACAGGAGGTGCAACTGGCCAAACCCCATCCTGCTGCTGGAGACACTGAACCAGAAGTTGTCATTAGTTAACCTCCCAGCATCTCTCTCAAATCATCTCTTCAGAAAGACTTTAAAATAAATAGCAGAGAAGATGGAAGAGACAGCCTTCCAGTCTGTCAAACCATTGGGATTTACAGAAAAGATCAGCAATATTAATTTTTGCATAAACAACAGCAGATGGCAGAAGACAAACATTAATGGAAAAAAATGTCCTTCTTCATGCCCTACAAAAACAATGACAGTTTAAGGCCCCACAGCATTTCCCAAGAGCTGCCCTTGTAATTCATGCAAGATTTCTCTGCAGCCAGCATATGCCTTTTGACGAGCTCTGCTCACTTCAAAGAGGCACTTGTCCTCACCCACCCTGAGGTTTAAGAACCAAAAGTGATGGAAAACTGCATCACCTGATGCTAGGTCACAGCTACAGAGGCACACTGATAGAAAATAGAAAGCTGTTAGGCAAGTCCCGTGGTGTAAAACACATTATGGCAGCTGGATGCTGGAAACATGACAAAACGTCATGCAAAACAACACACATGAGCTTAATGAAAACCTGCTAAAAAAAGTACTGAATCTAATTAATTCTCTAGACAAGGCTAGTGCAGCTGAACTGAGGTCACAAGTACTGCATAGTGCACTTGAATTTTATAAAGCACCTTGAGCCATTAGTGCCTCCCACCACCATGAGTTATAAACCAGTCATCAGCCCATAGGGACGTGTCTCATCATATTTTGATGTCCCTCCTTGTGGCACAACACCCTGCTCATTATGCAAAGCTCAAATACATGTCAGGAAAGCATTTTACTAATTGGCCTTAAAAATAGCCTTGTATTGAAATTGAGTCAAGCACAAAGTTTCTCAGCTGGGGGGATAGAATGAGAAGCTTCTCCACCACTCCAAATGAAAAGCACACAAGAGCTGAACCAAACCAGAGAAAGCAGAGTCATTCTGGTGAGCCCTGGAAAAATCAATCATCACTAAGACTGCAAACATCTGAAAGCTACCTTCAAAATCCTGAAGCAGACATGAAACTAAACTCTCCAGGTAAATGTGGCACACCAACACAAAACCCTCAGAAAAGGGGCCTCCCAGCTGAAGGGCATGGCAGAACCCCAGCCACTCCTGGGAGATGGGGAAGTTTACCCCTATAAAGGTTGCAAAGAATAGCACCTACTGCACTACAGCACATCCTTAACCAGTTTGTCACATCAAAAAGTCCTCTCCCATGTGGAGCAATGTCCTTGAACTAATGGATTCCCTACAGAATACCAGGAGTATGTAAGAGAAGAGGAACAGCAGAGATCATCTGAGACACATTTACCTATTCATATCTCCTATCTAGATCTAGGAGCATATGGATCTTACACACACACAAGGACTTGCTGTACAGACAGACCAGCAAGCACAGTCAATGACTGCAGAGAGTGACTAACTGAAGACAAAGAGCTTTGTTCTGCCTGCTATCCCTCCCTCACACCTCTGTCCATGCTCAGCAGGAACAAACACTAATGGATCCCTGTTATCTGAAGGGTACTGCTTGTAAACTTCACTTTGAAACAAAATCATGATAGTGCACAAATTTTTAAAAACCCCACAATTTCAAGGTATGTACTTTCCCAAGCACCACAGACACACAGAGCATATCTTCTACAGCTGCCAGTCTGCAGCTACTTCCCAAGAAGTGGTAGTGACCCAGATTTGAAGTTTGCAGGTCCTCTTCTGGTCCTTCCCATACAACACCAGGCTGGGATCTCAAAAGTCATTCTGGGACCTTCAGTTGCAAGAGTAAATTATTGGCTGGGCCCCACAAAGAGAACAAAACCCATTTATTCAAGTGGAAATTACCCATGATTGGAAAAGCAGGTGTACAATGTCCTATCCCCTCATCCTGAATGCAAGAGCAAATTACTTAAGTCATCTGACACAAAGTCACGCTGCACCTGTGTGTGTACTTGTGCACCACACTACTTGTGCAGTAGTTTACAATATCTGCCCCACAAAAAAGGCTTATAATTAGTAAAAATCCAGCAAATGGGAAAGCAATTATACAGTCCTTGTTGTTCTTAGTCCTGCACCAGCAAACAGCTTTCTCCATGAGGCTGCAAAAATGGGAAGGGAAAATCCCCCTTGCTGTTGTTCCCAAACAAAGGCAGCATTATTAAACCATTCTCTTTGTTTTCCAAGTACTTCCCTTTAATATCAAGAACAGAGTTAAACTTGCAGACAAGCCTTGATGGCTTGTATTACAGAGATGTCCATGATCCTAACTGCAACTGAGCATCCTACCTGATCTCCTAGGCCAGACTGCAGTATCTAGAGAGCCTACAAGAACTGCTTTATGAGCAACTTTATGTCAATATGCTTAGCCTACACACCAATTCCTAGTGACTGAATAGGTAAATAAAATAACCTTCCCTGACAAACAACAACGACAAAAACCCAAACAAAATAAACCTAAAAAAATTTTAGAAAGAAATAATTGTTAATTCTCTTAGACTTAAATGAATGAGATCTTTGAGAAAAGAATGTAGCAGCAGCAGCAATGCAGATTTCAAGTAGCAAAACTGAATAAACAGCAGAGATGCCACTTAGCAAAGAATTTAAAACCAAACAGAGAAAGCCAAACATAAGAATTCCATCCAGTTTTGGACATCACAATGACAAGAGCAAAGACCATCAAATTAAAAGCAATAACAGGCTTAGCCCAAAGAACTGAGTTATATCAACAATAGCAAAAATTCATGAATATGTAATTTGTGCAAAAGGATGACTAAGAAAGAACACAATCACTAAGAGTCTGACACACAGAATTTCAGGGTTTGCACAGTGCAGCAGTAGCCTTGTTTCACCCTTGCCTTTATATACATTACATCAGTGTATGGCAATCATTATTGTCCCATTTAAACTGAGATAAATAAATACTGTTTCCTATCAGGGAATCAATTTAATATACCACTATACTGCAGGTATCCCTGATAATAACACTCACATTTCAAGTGTGACTGCACCATGCCATGCCAAATTAACATAACTATAGTGGCAGAAAAGGTTATATTTGTCTCGGTGAGGAAGAAATGGTCCTTCAAGATTATCATACAGTTATAAAGCACCTAAAAAAGTAGAACTGGTTAGCACAAAACTTGAGCCTCACACTTAAAAACCATGAGGTTCGGTATGGATGATGAAGGTGTCCTCCTTTGGAGAAACCACATACTCAAGTATACCATAAGAAATAATTCTGCAATGAAACACGTAAGTTACCACACAGGGTTCATACCCTTTGAATCTTATTTCTGAAAGGCCTTCTGTATCAATTTTGCTCACAAGTGGGCCATATGCAAAGTAAGCTTTCTATTTCCATTCGAAAGAAAACTGTCAGCGGTCTCTGAGCAGCAACTCCATTCAGGCTGGACTTGCACCTTATACAGTTGCCACAAAAGTTGCAACACAGTTCTTTGGGTTCCCGAATGTTTCCAGCACATTGAGAAAGCTAAGCTGATGTTGCAAGCCATCTCCCACATTGTCTGTGGGGAGCTTGGTCGCACATAAACAAAACTTCACGTACCAGATGCAATTTTTACTGGATCTTTTCTCCAAAGTCGGACCAAGCTCAGGGGAAAAAAACACCTTTTTCTATAGCTCTGTGTAGGTGCACAATTAGTCACTCATAAGGTCCACTTTACAGGCTCTAAAAGAAACTTAAGAACAGCCTCCCTATACCGGCACTACTTAGGAATCTGAGGCTGAATCTGCATCTTGCTGCTAGGGCTCCGTATGAAGTTGAAATTTCAAGTTCGAGATCAGCTCTGCACAAAGAACAGAAGCTCGAGAGAACCGAGAGACACAAAACCAGCTGCAAAGTACATCCAGGTTTCTATTTACTGAGGTCTTCCCATGCACATACAAAAGAATTAACCAGGCATGTGGGCTGAACTGTCAGAAGCTCGGCTGATCCCAAGTCTAGCGCAAACCCGGCATAAACACATAAACAAACTCGCCCGGGAGCACAGCGCTACCAGCCCCCGGCGCTGGCGGCCCCCGGCCCCGGCCAGCCCTGCGGTCACGTTCTCCCCGGGCAGCGAGGGCTCCGCCACACACCAGCGCGGGGCAAACACCGCAGCGCCGGCCCCGCACGCCGTCACCGCCCCTCCCGCCCGGGCCGGCGGCATCCAGGGCCGGGGTCTCCGGCAGGGAGCCCGGGCCGGGGTCTCCGGGAGGGAGCCCGGGCCG
>VZRX01002771.1:193976-210288 GCA_013398075.1 Notiomystis cincta | reverse complement strand
GGAGGGAGAGAAAGAGGAAGCGTGGGAGGGGGACTGAAGCGCCCTGGATGCGGCCACAAAGGAGGAAAGCCAGCCAGAGGAGGAGGGGAGAGAAAGCCCGGACCAGCTCCACCTGGGGAACCCCGCGCCGTTGCAGGCACTTTTCTGAACGCACCAAACTCCCAACCCGGAAAGCGAGAGCTGGAAAAAGAGGAGGAGGGAAGGGAGGAGGAAAAAAAACCTCCTCGAACCTGGGAAAAGCAGGAGGCCGCCGCCTACCTGTGGCTCCCCGAACTGGAGCCTCACCCTTCCCGGCCAGCCAAGAGCCAAGGTAGCTGCTCCCGGCCCAGCCCGGCGGCGCTGGGTCCAAGGGGGCTCCCTAGGGAGAAGCCAGCCCCTCCGGCCTCCTCTGCTCGGCCAGAGGGGCCAAGCGAGAGAGACGGCAGGTCCCTCCTGAGCCCCTTCGCTACCGCGCTGCCGGGCAGGCCGGAGGTGCTGCTCCAAGGCAGGCGAAGAAGAGCAAGCCTGTCTGGGAACGGCGCGTTCCCTGCGGTTAATTTTTAGTAAGATTGACGCTAAGGTAGGAAAAGCAAAGTCTGGCCCATGACATCGAGTGTGGCAGCACCAAACGTTGCTCATAATGCGGATGGGGACCGAGGGCAGGTTCCAGCCTTAGAAGCCCCCGCGCTTTGCCCGCCTAGGACACAATCAGCTCTTCATGGAGATGACGGCTCTAATGAGCTATTCCCCACAGAACCAATTTAGCCCACAAGCAACTGTCAACAGCTGCTATTTAATTCTAATTGGACAATGCCCTACTGGCTCTGGCTCCTGCTATATGATAAAGAGAGGAACCCAATCCCTCTCTTCTTGTGGGAAAGGGCCCTGGGGAAAAGTGGTTGTATAGTCCCTTCCTGCCTCATAGCTTGTTCTGGCTCCAGCTGCAGCTGATGAACCTATGTGATGAAAGAAAGAGAATCAGTTGGGGAGGGGAAGGCCCAGGGACTTATCCCCGTTCATTAGCGTCTTGAGGACACACAGTTTATGTAACAAAAATATTCTGCATCGTAGTATGTATCATCTGTAGCTTTAGCGTTCATTAGTTAAGGGAAACCTGAAGAAAAACATTCAAGTGCTTCGGAAATTCCTTGGTGCATGGAGAAGTATGGGGGCTGCAGACAGAGGAATACAAACCAAAGGCTTGGTGACACACTGCAGAGTTAAGATTTACAGGACATGCTTGTAAGGGTGATAGACATAGCAAAAATTGCAAGTCACTAATTCTTCTCTTAGAGTAATCAAAGCAATTTCATCTTCAAGTTTTCCCTGGGGGGCGGGGGAGGAAGCAATGCCATCTAGCGTTAAAAAAAATAAAGAACAAAGCCTCCTTTCTTCACACCTCTGTCCAAACAGGTTACCAATGGATAACTTTGCAACTTGGAATGCTCCCACTGGTTTTGTGTTACGGACAGTACACATGTGCAATATTTATAGAAACTGATGAGAAGAACTTGGTGCAAACAGGCGAAATGGTGTTTAATCGGGGGCTTAAGAACATAAGGAATCCAAAGAAATAGTCTTGCGATGGGGAAGCTGTCAGGATCAATTATCAGAGGACAGAAAGCAGTTGTTTTGTCATATTGAACTCTCCTGGTTTTGTTTTGGGACAGAATGTCTTCATTAATTCTTAGACATTTTTGTTTGGGGTAGTAGTCTGATAAAAAATGTGTCCTGTTCACTGGCACGTTTGAATGGGAAGAGTGATTCTTTGTATGTTTTGTTTAAACTACAGGAGTACCATGAATGAGGTGGACTTCCATATAAAACACAGTAGGAAGAAAGTGAGCAAAGAGGTCTTTTCAGGGGTTTTCAGCTGAAAACCCACAGCAACACATCTGCCAGAGTAGATATCATAAGGCTTCAAGTGTGTTTGTTTGATTGGAAACTGCTAATTTTTAAGTTTAGTAATAGGTACTATCAAAAAGGTACATTCACCAGTGTAATTTTTTTTTTTCTGGAAATGCAGATGACATCCTGATATTGCAAATATTTTTGCATGTTCTTATCTGTAAGCAGGAAAAAGTACTTAGAACAGATCTGAGCACAAGGAGAATAATAGCCAGAAATCAAAGCTTTAGACAACACCTAAATGCAGTAAAGAGCCTTAGCTACTGTGAGTGGGATTTCACAGCCAGTGAAGTCTGCTTTACCTATTTCAGTGGTTCATATGTTTGCAAACTGTAAAATAAACTGCTGTGACAGCCTGAATATTTTGGTGGGAATAATGTATCATAAAAAATAAGATGTTTTTAGGACTGCCAGTTAAACCAAGTTAAGAAATAAATCTGAATTTTAAATGCACCGATGTTCTTGAAATATTCAAAGTCTCTGTGCTTATTCCAGAACAATACTTTTTTTTCTCATTAATTTATATGGTATATTTTTCTGGGATGGGTTGTTACCACATGGAATACTCAGAAAAAAAAACATGTTAAAAATGCACATATTGAGTGACTGAAATGTGAAGATTGGTTAACTGAAACCAGTAAAGTGTGGTCTCAAAGCTTGTTCCTTTCTGTGCTAAAGGAAGGGACATAGGAAAGAAAATGAAGCTTAAATACCTACAGAGTTGGAGATTTGAAGTATTCATCATGCTGAAAAGGAAGCATTTAAAATTTCTACATTCAGCAGAAGTACAGACTTTCTTAGGGACACCCCATCTCCCTCAGGAAGCCATGCACATTGTCTCTTTCCAGAGGTTACGACTGGAAAATGTTTCCCTTTCTCGCAGAGCTGAGAGGATGCTCCCGACCCTTTAAAATACTCCTGCAGGCCCAGGGGATGCTGAGTCAAGGCAGGCACCACTGGCTGGGGGGTGACAGCCCCGGTGCTGTCCCTGCTGTGTGGCAGGATCTGCCCTCAGCTGAGCCATCCCTGCCCTTGGGTGAGCTCATCAGCACCCTGCGTATTCACACAGTGCAGGTTTTTGGCAATTGTGATGTGTAACTCGTGGGAGCAAGAGATTGCCTTCCATGTAGCTGCATCCACTGGAGAAGGAGGTCTGTGAGCTCCATGGGCAGCAGTCACATCCATTTGCACAGCCAGGCCTGGCAGAGCTGTGACCCCGTGCTCTGAGTCTCACACCTCCAAATACCCTCAGCCAGGAGTGGGAGATCCTCTCAGAAGAGGAACAGAGCAGAGGAAAATGAGAGACAAAGGAGAAGGGTAGACAAAAGGACAGCAGAGACTCCACTAAATATTTCAAGCCAATATTTATTGCATTTTTAATCAAAGTTCAAGTTCACTGGAAAGTTCATAATGTCTGAATTGTAGCTTTCATCCTTTGGCATTTTAAGCCTCAAGTTAAATTACCAAATTAAAGACCTAATAACTTTCATGTTCTACCTCAAGAAACAGAAGACAAGTCTTGTGGGAGTTACTCATCATCCACTGCAGAATGAACACTGCTCTTCCCTCAGCTTACTTCTGCAATCCTTTTGGGCTCTCAGAAGCACGTGGTGAGCAGTAGTACATGGCCACATGTACCAAGCCACATGGCCAACCATGTAACATCAGGCAGCTCTCCCTGAAATTGTACTTTGGTGCCAAGAGGGTAGTTTAGATGCAGTCAGCTGGGATCACCAGGCTCATCCATTGCGTTTCAGCCCACAGATGGAAGGTATTTGCCTGTGCAGGCTAGGAAAATCCAACCAAAATGGATATACTGAAATAGCAACAGTGTAACTTTGAGGGATGGAGGAGGACATTTCTTGGTCACTCTCAGAGCAGCTCTAATGAGCTCTTGTTTGAAGTGGACAAAGCAAGCTCAATTTCCTGGACTCATAGTCAGCTTATGTATGTTTGACTTACTTTGGCTGTTGAGCTGTGGAACTTTGATGTGAGCTTAAAATAGAGACAATTCTGCAATTATGTTTTCTGACATTTTATTCTTTCTTGGTTAACCAAAAGTATGTGGATGCTTTCAGTCTTATTGGGCCAATGTGCTCTATTAATCATCATGCAGTTAATTTGTTTTAGTAGAAAACCTTTTTCAAGGAAATCTGCATAAGATAGGCAACAAATGGGAGTAGATACAACTCCTAAGAAAGTTAAATGGCACCAGAATTTTTTATGTCCCTCATGACTACATACTTTTTGTGCATTATATGAATATCAAATTAGAAAATTAATTACCACTAAAAAAATGATAGCTGTTTTGCTGGGTTTCTCTAAACTTCTACATTACCATATTAGGCTGCAGATCACCTTTGCCTGACTATGCAGCAGAACTTTCAATCCTTACTTTTCTTCCAGCTTACCAGTATCACGAACTGGTATTTTTGTGTTCATACCCACCATGGCCCAAAAGACCTTCCTTGTGCAGAAATGGACTCTTGTGGATATTCTTTTAAAACTAATAGTGGAACTTCTCTGATGATGACACGTTTCTCTCTGACACAGGTTACTTACAAAGTCTTGTTTCCCTGAACATTAAAAATTTCCAACTCTTGTCAACCCTATCTCCTTGCCTGGCATATCTTAGGATCATGCATCTGCTTGAAGCCTGGAACTGAGCTGAATTTTTGGTTTCATTCTGCAGTATTTTTTTCTGATTTTCTTCACCATGTTATTGTCACTGTTAAACAAAGGCAGTAGTGTAATTCCAATACCTTCATCCCTGTTATTCAAAGAACTGAGTAGATGTATTCACACTTTGAAGGTAGATGAGTTCAGTATTTTCTGTGTCTTAAAGGTCAATGGTTTGTTGCACCAGCCCCAGTGATCTTTTTTCTTGTCTCAGTCCTAACATTAAGCTGAAACTTATTCTTCAAGTCTGCCCAGCTTGTGGTGTAGACCTTGGGTTGTTCTGCTTAGCTGGCTCCTGAGCTTTTCCGAGCTACAGCGCTCTGCCTATCTACACAAGTGTGAGAGTCAGCACACTGTGTTCGGCCAGCTTATAACCCCTCAAAACCTTTCTCATTTTTCTATCTGTGCTCAGTTGTCTTTGGATAAAAGCCATGCTACTAGTGGTGAAATGGAACAATCAAAGCTAACAGCAGTGGGAAAGACACCATGGAGGAAATGGTAGTTGTGATGGCCTAAGGATATGATTCAACTGCACACCAGCGACGTGTAAGAGCTCTTCACCTCTAAAAGAGGAGCTCTCACACCCCTGCTTCCTTCCTTCCATTCCTGCTCACAGATGCATGATCTGAAGCTTGCTCTGCAAGCATCCAAAGTCATCAGTGTAGAACTGCTGCAGCTTTGCTGCACAAAAAGAGGCAGCTGACATCCTGTAAAAAATCTGCAGGGAAATGTACTCTTTGCACTCGGAGGCACAGCAGTGTGTCAGATCATTCTCAGGGGAGCTGAACAGTGGGGGCAATCAAGGCTGTGAACAGAAACACATGCAAGAGATCACAGAGCCTAGGAATGTACACCTATAGCATAACAGCTCCCTCAGAACTCAAGTGATCATCAGGGGGGTTTGGTCCTAGCGTTCAATTGAGTAGAGTGCAAAAAACAAGACTGCCAGTCACCACGGTTGTGTGGAATTCAGAGACAACCTGCCTTTAAGACTCCAATTCTTGGAAAATGGAAACAATCCCAACCTGCATCTCCCCAAAGAGAAAACAAGTTCCTGAGAAATTATCTCAATGGGTCTGTAACAGTACTCCCAGAGCTGCCATATTCATTTTCTTCATTTCCTTGAGGCATTTCTGTGTCTTTTAACAAAATGCATTCTGCACCTCCACTTCCTCCATAGCAGAAAAACTTCTGATAGATTTTTTTCATTGATAAAGTGGAAACACTTTCCACTAGACCAGGTTTCTCAAAGCCCCATGTAGCCTGACCTTCACCACTTCAAGGGATGGGGTGTCCAGCTTCTCTGGGCTATCTGTTCCAGTGCCCCAACACCCTCACCATGAAAAGATTCTTCCTTATACCTCATCTAAGTCATGTTTAACTATTCATTATTACTGAGTTACATAGCTACAGGTATGCAAACAGCAAGTGACTGTACAACAGGAATATGGATGTCATTATTTGTGCAAGAAAACCTTCATCTGGAAAAACAAAGGCTGCAGGAATTATCAGCTGAAAATCAGAATAAACATATGGAGATTTCATAAATGCTGACCAAAGTCTTTTGCTGCTGTCCTTAGCATTAATGAAAACAGATCATGTTGAAAGCTTGTGTATGTTCTGTATATAATTTTTTATTTATTTAGGACACTGACCACATTTATGTCTTCTCTAGCTGTATTATATGTGGTCTCCTTCGAAAAAATGACACAGTTTACATTTTGATTCACTAACTAAATATTGTAACAAAAAAATCTAAAGCAATTTGAAAAGAACATACCATCAAACAAGACGAAATTGTGTTCTTTTAACAAAGCTGATTATCTTCTCAAATGAATGCCTCAGGACTCAGGGTAAACAATACATCCAGTGGACAAAAGCCTCTTAATTAGATCCCAAACATGCAGACTGTGCTGGTCACCAAAGCAGAACTGAATTTCTCCTTAAGTGTTAGCTTCCTACCACCAGGGACTACAGCTACAGCAAAGTACTTCTTTGAACTAAATATATAATTGTTTTTTAAAAGATGCCACCCTGTTTCGTTTCAGTTATGAACACTGATGTATGGTATGCCAGTCAGTCACAAATGAGTTTTGATAGTTGCAGCAACTTCTGCCTCATAAATAAAATGCAGAGTTTGGTCACTGAAGAAACTCAGAGCATGATAAACCCTCTACAGACCAGCAGAGATCTCCCCATTCTCTTCCTTGTGAGTGAGCAAGGCTTGTCCCTGGATCTCCACCATGGATGAAACAGTCACCACACAGTGGGGGTGTGTGCAACAATCTGTGATTCCATCACTGTCTAAACTCCCCTCTCCATTTTCAGATTAAAAAAAAAGACAAAATATTTCCTAACTATATTTAGCATACTATCCATATTCTGGGTATTTACAGGATGCCAGAAAAAAATAAAAATGTTTTAAGCTGACATGAAAAAATATTCATTTGGGAAGAATTTGCCACTGTGGTATATCATTAAAAGTCTCTGGCTGCCTTGCTTATTTTCCTTTGCGTAATTTCATCTACCTGGTGACTGCTTGTGATGACATTGTGATACAATGTGCTGCAAAGCTCAGTATTTTTTTTTATATATATAAAGTCAGTCTCAAAGATTGGCATATTGCTAATGAAGTAGAATAAAACATTCAAATTCCAAAATAATAGTTTGAAAGACTGATGGTATTGTAGCTATCTGGAAATTACACTGAGTAGTAAAGTCTTTGCTACATGGAGTAACAGCTCAAAGCAATACCTGTGACAAGTGGCACCTCTGTCTTTTCTATGACCTATGCAATGGCTCTTTACAACTGCTGCAAATGATCTGAATTACTGTTGCTGCAGAATCATTACTACTAAAATATCTAACTTATACAAACAAGAGCCTTACATTAAATATGAATGAAATTGAGAATAACAGAGAGGGTAAAGGAAATTAGGATTTTTAGCACATACTGCTCTTTGAATATTCCCAGAAGTCTGGGATACCAAATAAGTGATTATGCAATCACTGTAATAAATGCAGCTGTGTTTATTTCACTGCATGGACCCAACAAACTGTACAAGCTAAGCATCAGTGTCTTGTTCATAAATCAGTAAAAAATATGTAGCACAGTATGCAAGATATACTCAGACCTTCTTTCTGTTCCAAGTGTTTTCAGATTTGGCAGAGTATACATTACTTAGAGGACTATGAACATGCCCAGTTTTAATAATTTCTAGCAAAATAATTTTTTGTTAGTTCAAGAAAAACATTAATGCTTTGCTTTATAGCATAGGAATCAACTTTTAAATACAGTGAAATCCAGCTAAAGAAGTTCTGTTTAGTTTTTCTTAGAAATGTGGTGAAAGAAAGTGTAAAGAATTTCAGTGTATTTCAGGAATAGCTTCTTAAGCAGAAAAAAAAAAAAAGTTGATTGTATTTAGCTTCCTTCCAGGACTCATCCTTGTGGTCTCTTTCCAGAAGCTTGAAAATTTAATCTCTGGTTGTACATAGACAGAAAAAAGAAATAAACCCCAAACAAACCCAAAGAAACATTGTTATAAGGATTCCAATTTTTCTCTTTGCTGTGTCAGTTTTTCTGTGCTTTGCATTTAATGACAGCTGAAACTGCAGCTTTGAATACTAACACAAGCATTGTGATCCACAACCAAAACATTGAAGTCATATACTCATTTTCCACTCAAGTCTATAACTCTTCACCATGCTTTCCAAGGAGTTGGGGGGCTTATTAATATACCTTTAAAAGGAGGTATAATTTAAACCCATTATTCTATTGCTATTCATTTAAGGAAACCTTAAAATAGAATTCTTCTGACTAATGTCTACTGTACCATACTATAATTAACTATTAGTGTATTACAATTGCCTTCAGAGAAACAGTGCTCTCACATGCCCAGTGTATTCCATCATTGATTTATTTTAAAAGCTCATATTTAAACCTCAAACAATTTTCTCCAAAGGCCCTCTTTATTCTACAGCAATCTGGTGCCCACTGTCACAGGTGTCCCTTTTGCAGCTGAGAACTCTAGCTGCTATTCTTCTTTAGTATTTCCAATGCAACGGAAAATGCTTCAAATGCTTAATTTTTCCTTTGCTAATTAGAGTTACTGGAGTAAAATCATATTAAAAAGAAAATTTTAGAATACTGTTTAGTGTCTGCATTGCTTGGAAACAGTTTTCTGTACAGATATTTCTGTGTATACTTATTTTCTTTAGGGAATGGATTTGTGTTTGTTTTTAGTTCTGCATTTGTATATGTCTAACAAAATAGAGTCTGAAATTATAAACATGCTTTCCAATGTCTGTTTGAGAGGACAGACATTTAGTCAGTGGAATATCTCAGCAATATATCTTCCAGCCTGGAAAAAAATAGTCACTTGATGCTCTTAAAACATCGAAGCAGTTGTATTTGTACTAAGCCACCAAGCAATAGAGGGGGAAGGGAATTCAATTTTCCAAACAACACAGAGAAATTACTCGAGGCCAAGCACAAATCTGACCAGGAAAAATTGCAGACTGCAAATAACTCACAGTCCTACTTTGATATTAAGATAACAATCTGAGTTGTATTTCTAGAATATAAGTTTATTTCTATAACTGTAACTATGAGAGCTGTTTCATGCTCTTAGCACATTCAGTAAAGAAAGTCTAGCTGCTTGCCTTCACAGTTCTTGCAGGCATAATCTCCACAGATCTCACTTAGAAAAATTACTGGATTTTCCTAAGTTGAAGTTTCCAAATAAGGCTTATCATTTTGGATAAGGATTTTAGCATTAGGAAAAAAAAAAGTATAATTGAGATAGTTTTATATTGTGTGGCTTGAAAAGAAAATCATAAGTTTGACCAGTTTTCTTTTAAGCCAAAGGATCTATAAAAAAAAAATCACCTACAAATTCTTTCCTGTAAGCTATGAATTTGTCACTGCCCTTGATGCCAGCAGAACTTTTGACATGGTGGATCATGAAGATACAGGTTATCTAATTGTTTCCTTTTTCCTCTTCCCTGCTGTATCGATCTGGTTGATGATTTGTGTGATAGGGATTGTGTTTATTTGCTCCCTGAGTTTGTACAGAGTCTTACACCACTGGGATTCCTGCCCATGACATTCAGAGGTGTGTACAGGTGATTTTGTCCACAAGCCCATGTTTGTGCACAGTAGAGGTGAGGCTGAAACTGCTTTGAAAAGTTAGACTTTATTTACTCAAGCTTCCCTGGCATGCCTGGGTTACTCTGTACTAGTAATACTGTTCAGTGGTATCTCATAGAGAGAATATGAATAGTAATTTCTCCCACTGACATGAAGTGTAAACACTGGCAAAGAAAATAAACCCATTTTTGTAGGCACTTAGCCAAACTATTAAAACTATTAAAACTATTAAAACAATACTGAGCAAGTATTTTATTTCAATTATGACCTTATGACTGTTGGGTTTTTTTTCTTGCAAGGTCTTTACTCCATTATGATCCTCTTGTGATAAATTACTGAGCAGCTTTAAAAACAGGCTACAGAAAACAAAGGATGCACGTTGGTTCTTTGTGATATGAGCTGCCTGTTCTATCTTGTACGAAATTAACCATAAACATTATTCAATATTTAAAAAGGGGAAAGAGCAGGTGCCTGCTGAGAACAGGTGTTACCAATTTTAGCTTAAATAAAATCCAACAATCCTTTCCACATATTACTTCTGTAATATACATCAGAAACCATACTTTGCACTAATACATCCCCAGCTGTAGAGAAGAACCTTTTGTCACATGTTTTCTGATCTGGTCTTCTTTCTAGAATTTAATCCCCATTTTGGTTCACAAGGGGCCAGTTTTGCTGACTTTCATGGAATTCTGTAAATACCATGATGTTAATCTTAGAGTGATTGTAAACATTGTTACATTTACAGTGAGTAGCCCAGTGAGTACTGCAAAAAAATTCAGCAGGCTGCCCAAGGGTGAAGAACTTGCCAAAGGTTTCTTTTGATTTTTTTTAAAAGCTCATGTTAAGTTCTTTGGTGTCAACTACTGAACATGCCTGCAGGAGTGGTGCCATATTAGCCCAGCCTTTTCTCATGTCTATCAATGGGTCGAGTCCTGTGAGAAAGGTTATTTATGATAAAATTAGTGAAACAGTTTGGTAGATGGAGTTATTTGATTATAATGTATTTTAACATGTAAGCAAGCATTGTCCAAGCAAGAGAGTGGTGTGAGAGGGAAATCAGCTATCATCCTTATCCTTCAGAAAACCCTACTCTTTTTACAACATGCCAGCATCTAAAACCATGGAAACCATTTTGAAATAATTTTAAAGGAGAACACATTATGCACTAGGGAACCACCATTGCATTTATGGATAATCTTAGTTTTACATCCCTGACAGAGTCTGAAAAATTGTATTAGGTTTGGGACTGTACCTGAAATACTGGTTGTGCTGGTAGAGCCAATGACAGACTCCTTCCTTTTCCAGCTGGAGTATTGGGATTGCTAGAACAACTAAAGTACAGTTCTAAAGTGCTTTTTCATTGGGGATCTAAATGCATATTACAGATATTTAAATATTTAGAGGAAGGCAAATGTAACTGTACAACAGCTTCTACATCTGTTGAACACATACAAAATATTAGCATGTTTTTAAATAACAAGAAATTGTATGAGGAAAACCTTCTTCACCAGGATAGTAATGCACTACTGGGAGAAGGTGTCTGCAGGGATTGTGGAGTGTCCATTCTTGAAGGTTTCAAGGCCTGGCCAGACAAAGACACAGCTGACCTGATGTGGCAGTAGCCCTGCTCTGAGCAGGAGACTGTGCTAGAGAACATTGGTGCGGATTTCACCCTGGAAGTTTTTCAAGAGAGGCTGGATAAAGCCCTGGGAACCTGGTCTATGCACACAATTGACCTGCTTTGACTTGGATCTCAGGATGTCTCTTACAAACTGAAGGAGCCCATGATGATATGATCTCAAGAAGTGCTTTCCAACCACTATTACTTCCATGATACAGTGAGTGTGAAATCCAGACTAACTAGTGGATATATTTAATAACATTTTTAAAAAATAATTTTCCAGGGGTCCATCCAGGAGCTGAAGAGAGAGCTGGAGACACTTAGCTTAGCCAGGAATTGAAGTCCCTGGGCTGAGCTGAAGTGGGGCTCCTGGACTCCTGTCAGTGGGGTGGGGGACAGGTGGGGCTGTCCAGGCACATGGGGGCCCTAGAGGCCTAGTTCTTGGTGTGACTGCCACTTTCCAAGGGATTCAGCAAGTCCCTTCTGTTCTCCCTCCTTCCTCCTCTTGTCTCTCTGTCCTGGGTGCCTGAATCACCATACTGCTGGCCCAAGGAGCTGGTTTGTTCTTCATCATTCAGGCAAAAGATTTGTTTAGTTCTTAAGCAGGTCATGTACTTAATGTCTTGGTAGCTAATCAAGTATTGAATTTTTGCAATAAGAACATTTTATAAACACACAATACTGGTGGAGGTTTTAAACTGCTTGCTCTTGTGTAACAGCACTGATTTCAATGGACTATTCATGCTAGAGATGTGGAAACTGATCAGTGATAATACATAAGTCTAAATATTTATATAGGATCATATTCCTTCACTTAGCACAATGATAGTGTGGGGAGAGGGAGATACAATGTAAGTACACATGTTGACACGTTTTCAGTTGCACTTCTTGAGGACATATCCGTCACCAGTCTGTAAAGAATACACGTGTCTAACCCATGCAATTTACATCCGTATTAACCTGGCATCAATTCATTATATGTATAATTTCAACTTTGCTGCTCTGTTCTGCACGTTTTTCTGGCTGATAGATACATCCACACCTTGTTATGCTGCTCATCACAAACCAGCACTAAGCACTTTCCTTCCTGTGCACAGGTATGTCCCAGACCATGCTCTTTTTCGGAAGGTGATGCTACAGCAACGTCAGGATTCCATGAGTACAAGGTGCCAACCTTGAAATACATCTGAAATTAATTATAGAAGCTGAAGAACCCAGTGCTTTCATCACTGTCTTGGAAGCCTTTAGAACCGACTTGCCATCTCATGTTAACTGAATAGGGTTTTCAGAAAGAAGAATCTGATTTTATTTGCATGCATATCTCAATACAAAGTACAGACTTAACTTCTTTGAAGTTCTTCTTCAAAGCATCTTCAAAGGTGGCCTCTAGTTTGTAAGGAGATATAAATGTAAATAAAATCAGACTCAATTAACTTTTTAATTTGCTGCTTTAACAATAACATTGTTGCCATTAAAACACTGTTACCCTCGGAGCATTTCAGTCCACAAGTATACACCAATGCTACCACTCCAATGCATGGTGGAGTTGTCAGAAAAAAAGCCTTCTAAAGGAAGAAAAAAGCCTTTTCTGGACTCTGAATCATTATCACAAAGCAAAATTATGCAAAATCAGATAGAGATAATCGAAAACACACCTTTTGTTCTCCTTCAAACTTTATTTGGTTCTAGGCAACAGTGTTATCTGCAACAGGATTTCTAGTATCAAATCAAGACCATGCTACCTTTGATTCTTTGTTCTTAACTTACTACTATCTTTTAAAAGAAATTAATTATTCACTATAAAATTACTTTCTCTATGAAAACATAAAGTCTGATGCTTTCCAATTATCTGTCCTTGTAGGCTCTGTTAAATCAGATATAAAAATAACATAGGCACTTTAATAATAATTCTAATGTGATGTAGTGTGTAGTGATAAGAAACTCACTTGGAGCAAAATATTAGCTGCATGCTAAAATTGATTGTCTTTTCTGTAGCATTTGATTTCTCCTACTGAGACACTAAACTGAAGCAGGGTTAACTGTGGAATCCAACTGCTTCCTGAATATGAAAGTAATTTTATTTTAAAATTGCTTAGTGGTGGAAACATTTCCCCTTTATTTAAAAACAGACCATCAGTCATTCTATTTTCAACTGCTTCGGTAGAAACAAAGGACACTCGGTCACCTTCCATGCAAGTTGTCAAACAGAACACCTAATCACCCAGGGAAAAACAAACCACACCTCTGTATACCAACTGCAAGGGGGATACATTTGCTTGCCCATATAGCACGTGAGAAATGAGCTAAATGCACACAAACATTTCCAAAGTTACCGTGGAGAAGTGGTATTTACCTCGTACAAATTTCCCAAACGGCTGCAGAAATCTGCCTGTAAAACTCAATTTGTCCACTTTTTGTAGCCCCTACATATTTATGTATCCACATACATGTATGTGTGCAAATGAGGATTCTACTTGGGCAGCCCTGTGACTGAGAATCTGTGTCTGGCTCACAGCCTGTGTGACTTTTGCTGGCTCCTGTTTCCCTGTGACACATGCCAAGCCAGATATCTGAAGCCCTTTGTATTACAGAATCGACTGTTTCAGCTTCTCTACCTGTCCCTTAAGCCTTGTACCACTGCCTTTTTGTGTAATGCATCTCCAGTGTTACAGATTCATTTCTTTCTCCTCAGTTGCTGACATGCAAACACCCTTAGGTTGTTTATTCCCACAAGTGAGCTGTCAGGGTATCACTGGTCTATCACAGACCTCTTGCAACAACACTGGTCTGATCCAGCTCCTCGGACCCAAACTGTGTCCTGCTCCAAGGAATTACTCTGACTACAGGAGGGCCTTCAGTGGACATTTGGTCCCTCTCATTCACCTGAGAATCACTTCAAATGCAATCTGCCTTTGACAGAGCCCTTTTTTGGTCTCAAAGTAGCCACTGAGTCTCACAGCTGTAACATCCCATGCACTTCTCAACGAGGCACTGCTATTTAATAGCCCCTCAGGCCTAATTCGAGGTCCATAAGAAGGTTCAGGATCAGGGTATGACTGGAGAATCATTCTCTTGGTATCATGGACAGTTCAGACAGAGGTAGGGATGCATTCCTGTTAAGCCATCAGGCAGCTTCATACTGAGATATTTGCAAGCACAGGTAAAGCTTTTGGTCCATTTTTTCCCTGTGGGTGATGAGGATTATATCACCATTCATAGCTCACAGCTGGTGTGTGAATAATGTCTAAAACATATAGTTATAAACAACATGCTTCTCAAGCAAAAAATAAGATCTCACTGCAGGTGGAAGAAATTCAAGCTGACAAATTGTAAAAATAGTTGATAAATTCATTTCTCTAGGAAACAAACTACTGTCACATGGGAGGAAAACAGCTCAAGTTACCACCCATTAGCAGGAAAGATGTGCCAACCATTCAAGTCCACAAAGCCATCTGTAACAGGGAGCACTGAGGTGAGAAGTGATGACCAGAAATACAATAGCGACGGCACCAGGAAATAGATTTGGTGGGGCCGAACTCGTTAATTACTCAGGCTAGGTAGGCACACCCTAATTAAACTGCCTCCCTTGAAAATTTAAGTTCCTGCAAGCCAACGACTCAGGACTGAAGTCCAGGTCGAAAATGACACTGAGAGCTGCATCCAGCTCAGCGTGGCAGCAGAGTTCCTCGTTTGACTGGGACCACAGCCGTTCCGGGCACGTCTGTGGCGGGGATGAAGATGAACCGTGAGCCCCATTGCTGCCCCGCGGTGCCTCCGCAGGGCGCGCCGGGGAGCCGGGCAAGGAGCGGCCGCGGGGAGCGCGGGAGGAGCGCGGGGAGAAGGAGCGCGGGGAGGAGCGCGGGGAGGAGCGCGGGGAGAAGGAGCGCGGGGAGGAGCGCGGGGAGGAGCGCGGGGAGNCACCGGCACTGCCGCGGCCCTGTCACTGCGGGCGACCCCGCCGGGCACGGCCCCGACCCCGCCGGGCACGGCCCCTCTGCCGATCGCTCCTGCGCCCTCCAGGGCTACGGGATCACGGAAAGAATTAGGCTGGAAAACACCTCTGAGCTGGCAGAGTTCAGCCGGTGACTGAACACCACCTCGTCAACCGGAGCGCGGCACTCAGTGCCCTGTGCAGCGTCACCTTAACAATATCCAGGGACGGTGACTCCACCGCTTTCCAGGGCAGCCCATTCCAGGGTCTAATCACCCTCTGTGTAAAGAAATTCCTCCTCACGTCCAACCTACACCTGCCCTGGCTCAGCTTAATGCCACGTCCTCTTGTCGCCTGGAACTTGCTGTTCCACCGGCGGCATTCCTGTCCCATGCGAATATACCGAGTTCTCCCAGCGTGTCTTCCTGGAGAGAATTCCTGTTGCTGACCCTCTCTGGAGATAGCGATGCCCTGCAACATCTGAGGATAATTCCCCGGCGGGCTCAGTTGCCGCCTGTAAAAGCACAGTTCAACCGGCTGTGAACTTATGGCAATAAATACAGGTAACAAAGGCTACAAATGAGCCGGGTCCCTGATGAGGGCTCCACGAAGTCGAACGCTCAGTTTCACCTCAACATGAGGAAGAGCTTCCCTGCACTGAGGGCGCGGAGCACTGAACAGGCTCCAACCCCACCCGGACACGTTCCCGTGTCACCTGCTCGGGGTGGCCCTGTTGGCAGGGGGTGAGTCTGCATGGTCTCCAGAGGTGCCTTCCAGACCTAACGACTCTGTGATTTTCCATACAAAACACTCATTTGAGGCGCCGGGTGCTCAGGGAAGCCCTACAAAGCAAAGCAGCTGAGGCCTGTTCAGTGTCGACGGGGTGTTGGGGCTGGAGTGCAACTGCAGGCAGAGATGAGCGAGCAGGGCGGCAGGCAGAGCGCTAAGGCACGGCGTCAGCCGGGAGAAGGGCCACAGCTCGGCAGCGCCGGGGTTTTCCCGTGTGTTTGTGGATCGGATATTCCGGGAGAAACCCTGGCAG
>VZRX01002771.1:117457-193702 GCA_013398075.1 Notiomystis cincta | reverse complement strand
GAGCGGCTCGCGGCAGGAACAGCGTGTGTGGCACCTGCGGCTGCGGCAGAAACAACGAGCGGGTCGCAGCCACAACCATCGGCGTCGGCTCCGTTTGCACAGCACCTGCCCCTGCCGGAGGTTCTGTGGCGCGGGTGGGTCGCAGCGTCCTGTGCCACAGCGCTTGGCGGTGCTTTGCCTGCCGTGGGCCTGAGCAGTCACGGTGTTTTATAGCCGTAATCCACGGGACACAAAGCTCGAGATCATTTGGAGGAACCTGTTGGCTGACGGAGATTTTAATTCCCGCCCGTTCCGCTGATCAAGCAGGCCAGGCAGCTTCTCCTAAAAACCGCTCTCAGAAATAAGTGACTGCTCATCTCTGAAGGAACTACACGTTTCATCTCTTTCCACTTGCTTTTATTGTGAATGCCAGTTTTAATAGGTGTTTCCTACTTTCTTTTCTTCCCTGTGAAGGAGAAGACGTTAGTCTAGATGCAGTAAATTGGAAGACATGGAAGAAAGGAAGATCAAGAGGAGGAGCCCCAAATCTTCTACCAGTCACTCTGCTCAGGTTGCTAACTCTAAGAAAAGCTCAGTGCCAGTCAGTAAAAGTACTGCCTTTTCCAACCCTGCCCCACAGCCTGCCGTCCAAAAACCAAAGTTAAAACGGTAAGCTCAGGGCATTTGCAGCCTTACAGGAAGTGAGAGCCAGAACCTTGGCAATGCTAAGACAGTCTAAAGGCTGTGACAGAAGAGTTCAGACTTGTGAAGAGTTTTGATTGTGTCCTTTTTATCAAATGATTTATGTTTAGTGCAATATAATGGTTATTTTACAGAAAAGGAAGGTGTTTTACATCTTGTAAGCTTAATGAAATGTAGACTCCTACTGACAACAATTTAGCTGAAGCAGGATACAGCCTGATGTAAGTGGTGAAAGACACGAGATGATTGATCAGATTTGGGCATCATATGGGAGATAGTAGAGCCCCAGATGTACACCTGTGAGCAACAAGTAAAATACTACATGACTGCAAGGCTGGAACTGACAAGTACAGCTGGAAATGAAGGACAGAAATTGAACAGGAAGAGTTAGAACTGGAAGTTCCAGGTATTTTGTGATTGGGAGACCTCTCAGTTGGGGCAGCATCTTGCATAGAGACATTCAGTTCAGAAAGTACCACGTCAGAACAGTTTGTGTTTTGTTGATGATGTCTATTTCAGTTTGAGAACATTAATTTTCCTGTACGTTAGAAAATGTGTTTCTTGGCTGAGGCAGACACAGCTGATAAATAAATGAAGAGGAATTTTAAAGTGAAGTGTTAGCTGGCGACAAGCAGCAGAATTTCCTGACCTCTGAGTTTTAGCTGAAGGTTAAATAGAGAACTGTCAGCATCAGCAGAGTCTGTGGATGGATGTTGAAGGATGCAGTACTGGCCTGATGAATAATGGATTTCTGCAATGTAAAGTCTATACGTTGTTTTTCAGGAAAATACTTTGAGAGATAGATTAGTAAATGCTAATGTGCTGTAAAGTGGTGGCATCTGCAGTTGACTGAACAGTCTACTCAAGTCTCAGCATTCTCCTGGAATTCACTAGAAATTAATTTCTTGCAGTCCACAAGATTGTCTACAGAAGAAAATGCTTTTAAGTTTTCTGGACATTCTTGCACAATTGTTAAACTTACCAAGCAGTGCTAATACAGACAATTGTTTGAACTTTCCAAGCAGGAGGTAATTGACATAACAGGGTGAGGATGAACTGCTGTTGTGATAATAGAGTAGGAGTATTTAATTAATTTTCATTTCATCTGCAAGAATCCAGTGAAGTAAGTTTTCCCAAGACCAGTAAAATACTTTATTAAACATCAGAATCGTGTGGAAAAATGGATGACCTTTCTGTTGTACAAACTGTTAAGTCTGAAATTGAAGCAGAACCTAAATTGAGATGTCCTGCACTGAGCTGAACTGGATATGGTGATTGTTGGACTGCTGGTTGTTTCAGCATATAGTCTGTATGATTTTTATAGACTGCAGAAGCTGTTGGGCTGGAAAAAGAATTATTAATTCCCATAAGAAAGAGAAAATTTATGACTTGCAGAGCATGGCAAGGGTAGGGCTTACTATACTGTAAGCCCCATTATCTTCACTAATTAATTAAAGCCTTTTTATTAAGGCTCTGATTTTTTTTTTTTAAATATCCCACAGTATTCTAAATTAAATTTTTTAGGCTCAGAATTTTTCACTGGGTTGGGTTCTGAATAGATTCATCATAAGGCTGCAGGACAGCCCCCTACCTAAACTGTATTAGCATACAGCTTTTCTGTCTGTCTGTCTCTGGGTCAGAGATGGAACATGCTGCTTCTCACTGGTTAACTGTGTGTTTAGTTTCCACATTGGTTGTGTGCTCACAGGGATTTATAATGGTTATTAATTTTCATCCATGTAGTTTCTGTGGGCATGTGTTCTGAATAAATGCTATGTCTAGAGAAAAGTGTATGGGATCCAGGAATTTTGATGGTTTTCTTGCAGGAAGGGCTGTAGAGAATTTTTAGCAATTTAATGTTTGGGCATGGACTAGTTTCATTTGGTACATTTACATTTGGGAGAGTGGTTTTGATGGTGAGATTTACAAAACTGGGATGTTATTTGTGGGTTGAAAGAAAGAGGTGTAGGAAAATTTATGTGGAGGCAAGGCCACCTTCCTGTATAGGTTGTAATCAGTTGTTTTTTACATGGATCAATAGATGTTTGTGACAAGAGGAGAGTATGAGTTTTGAGAGGGTTTCTCTCTGGCTTGCAGAGAGTTTGCAGATGCTTTTTGGGTGATTTTAGGTAGATAATGTCTGTCTGGGGAAGTGGTTCAGAAAACGTGGGTGTGGCACTTGGGGACATGGGTTAGTGGTGAACGTGGCTGTGCTGGGTTGGACCCAGTGATCTTAGAGGTCTTTTCTGTGATAATGCCCTGCCTGTCACTGCTGGGGAACGTGTGCCCACTTCAGATTACTAAGAGGGCCATCACAGACACGTGGTCCATTGATGTTTCCTACTATTAGCAGGAAAGCAGATTGCTGGAAACCTTTATTTGCTGTATCAAAGTATTGTGATAGTGATGATCTTTATTTTTAAGACAAGCTGGTGGTCCAGTTTTTATCTTAAAAGCAGTGATTGAAATATGCACTATATATTTCCCATTTAATTTTCAAAGCCCAGATGCACACTTCCTTACATTTCAAATTTACAGTGAAATTGAAAGCAGCAAGTAATATTCGTTTTGTTGAAATATTTTTTGTTTTTTAGTGTAATCAAAGAGAAAGCCAAACCTCCAGGAAGTGAAGCAAAAGGGGCACAGGCAGCACCAATCCAGCATTCTTTTCTCACAGATGTATCAGATGTCCAAGAAATGGAAAGGGGACTTCTGAGTCTCTTGAATGACTTCCACTCTGGCAAACTTCAGGCATTTGGTGAGTGCATGAATTGTGTGTGTACAATCGTTGATTTTTATAGCTGTAAAATGGTAACATTTAAAATTAACATAATTAATACTTATCTTACTGCATTTTTAAATTACAGTCCCATTGTAAGGTTGTCTGTGTTGTGAGATTATTCATATGCCATTTTGTTATTCCTTCCACCATGGAAGCACCTTTCCCTAAGATATTAAGTTTAAAGCCACTTATTTATGATAATGTAGGAAGAAGTAACTGTATTTAGCACCCAGTTTTGCTGCATACAAACATTTAAGACTATTGGTAACAACTTTTTTGAAATTTAATGCAAGCTGCATTTTATCCAGGTTGTTCTTCTGTCTTAGCTTTTTAGTATTTTTACAGCCTCAGAGTTGATGGAGGTCTTAGAAGAAACATGACACATTTTTGCTTTCTTTTTTCCCCTTTAGTAAGTAGAAAAATGCATATGTACTTTTGCAAGTTTAGTGTTAGGTCATCGTGTCATTCCACACTGATTTTACAAAAGAACCTGAAAAGTTTGTATTATATAAACCATCTGTTCCAAGAAAACCCTCAGATAAATCAAAATTAGAAAGAAGGTTTGTTTTGATAGTATTTCAAGTTAAAAACCAGGGTCTTTATGAATCAGAGAAAAAATCAAGAGTACAGCAAAACCATTCTAAAAATCTCCTAGGACACTGGATAGCCACTGTAAATTCAGCACAACACAACATCAAATGGGATGACAGAAACTTCAGTAGTGAAACAGTGAGAAATTGATAAAGCAAATTTACTTGTAAATTTGACGTTTAAATTCTCTGATGTCAAAAGCTGCATCTTCACATGTTCATTTTCTCCCTTGGGTTTCTCTATATCAAGTTTTTGCTTGTCCTTTTAGGAAATGAGTGTTCCATAGAGCAGATGGAGCACGTGCGGAGTATGCAGGAGAAACTCGCTCGCCTCAATCTGGAGCTCTATGGGGAGATGGAAGAACTCCCTGAAGATAAAAGGAAACTTGCCAGTGATTCCAACCTGGATAGACTGCTGTCAGATGTAAGTACTGGGAAGGCAGAAATCATGGAATTGGCCCATAGCAAAGCTCAGTTCAGGAAAACAGCGCTCCTGGGTGTGCAGTGATTGACAGCTGAGGAGAATGTAGCTCTTCAATGAACCGAGATGTGAGCCTTGTCCTCCTCTTGCCTTTGAGAAAGCACAGGACTTGTTTTCATTTGTTACAGCTGCTGGGTGCTTTGGGGAGGGGAGCAGGCTAGCTGTGAGCTGCCTGAGCAGGTCAGCCTGCTCAGGGACAGCCCATGTACTAGGGAACTACAACCACTCTCTCCCTGTGGTCCATCCTCCTACATCTGGGGAAGATGACACATAACAAGGAATATAGATCTGTATATTCTACACTTTGTCTAGTGTATTTCCATAAAACACCAAAACTGTTAGAATTTCTTTATATTTCTTCAGATCAATAGATTTAAACTTAATTTGGAACTTAGCTCATTGTATAGAATTTAGTATAGGTTTGATTTGATTTTTGTAATAAATCATACATTTCAGCCCAAACTATCAGTTATTTCCATTGTTTTACTGTATTTATTTCCTCATACTGGCAAAGTTGTTGCATTTCTTTGACTAAGAGAAGTGCCATTTCTCATAATTTCTACATTTATATTGCAGCTAGAAGAACTAAATTCATCTATGTATCCTTTTCCTAAAATGTTTATTTTGCATTATAATTACTAACTGTAGTCAAATTGCAGTGTGTTTCTCCAGTAACTGATGTCTTTACAAAAGTCAAAAAGCTTCAATAATGCCTTTTCTATTAAATTAGTGTTATAGTACAGCATAGATTTTTAGGTTCTTCCAATACATAAGTGACTGGATCTTAACATGTCTAGTTACAGGTTGTTTTCTTGATCTGGTGATTTATTTAGCTACCATGTACCACTTGTGTACCACAATGTGTTGTCAGTGGCAAAGCCCATCAGCAGCAGGGTCTTTCTGCATGCATGTTATTCAGATATTCTGGAACAAACATCCATTGTAATATTCCTTCAGCAATATTCAGAAATATCTGTCCCACTGATAAGTGAATTCTGTTACCTTTTAGTTTTTTCTAGAAACGTGTATGGTTGTTTATCACTGATCTGACTGGAGAGTGAACTGAACTAAGTTTTTATTTCTATGGTCAGACACTTCAGCAGAGCTTAGGTAACTGAACAAATGTTTGCTCTTAGCCCAGAGAGATGAAGATAAAGCTGAATGTCTCAGCTTGTCTTTTACTCTGTGCTTTTGATAAGCCAGGATGATAGTGGAGGAGTGTAGCACTCAGTTTACTCAGCAGTCTGGTTATTTCTGTTGTTACACACTGTATGCATTGACGAGGTGAGGCTCTGGTTTTTGGGGCTGAAGATCCTGCACTGCTGTTTACATTCCCTGCATTTCTGTGGAAAGCTGTTTAAGGCAGACTTCATAAAGAGGACAAGTGGAATGTGATAATAATATGTAATAGTGATAAAAATAATCTGCCATCCCCCTTAATCCACAGGCTAATGCTGGAGGTATGTAATGCTCAGGTCTCATTGAGAAATACTAATTTACTGGTGGGGAACTAGCATAGGACTTACCAGAACAGAGTTTGCCTGGACTGGTGTGTATCCCAGAGTAAGCAGAGTTTCTTGTAACACTGCTGTCTCGTTTATGCCTTATCTGTATGTGAAAGTGTTATTCCTTAATGATTTGCTTCAGCCAAAAACTACATTTAGCAGATGCTCAAGATATTCCAAATGGTACCACTGGCTGAGAGAGAACATCTTTGTTAATCTGGATTCTCCCAGCTTTGCTTTTGTTTTTCCTGACAATGGAGTCAAGAAGAGTTGTGACTTTGTGTTGTTTTTTGACTTTACACAACAAAGAATCAAAGTACAAATCCAGGGGTTTATTTTGCACATTCCTCTGAGCACTGCATTATGTCAGGGCTCAGTATCTAGAGTTGTAGTTAATTGTGATGCTGTGCTTTATATTATTGCCTTACTTAACAGAAAAATTGGAGAAACTTGGGAAATGTATTTCTTCTGTTTAGTGTTCATATGGTTGCAAATGGTACATGTATATAAGTTCATTGGCATTTCTCCAGTTTTTATGAGGGTAGTGATAATGTTGCCTTTCTGATCATTACATGGACAATCTGCACACTGTATCTTTACTGTTTTGTTGAATGGTGATGCCACAGATTTATTGTTAATAAAGTGAAAAGTTTTAAATATATGATGTTTCATTAACAGAAGCTGCTATGGGCTTGGCTATGTTAGGAAGATGAGATTTAACATTGTCTGAATGTCTGCAGTTTGCTTCTTTCCATTACTGTGAATAACTATAAAATGTCACGAGTTAAAACTAGCATGTGGTCCACATAAATTGTTTAAGTATTTTGAAATTCCAAAACTGGTGAATAGTTACTGTTCAATAAATCCAGGATATTCAGTTACTCCAGTGTTGTAAATAAATAGGCTGCTATTAATTGGTATCATCTTTCTTTGCACAGCCAGAGGAAAAAAAAAATTAGTGTAAAAATTAGTGTAAAACCAGGCTGGTTTTAGAGCTGTAATTTCTATCTTGGTCCATCAAACCATGCCTTTGGTTCTAGAGTTATTTTATACTCAGTTTTTAGGTAATACATACAGATTCTATACCATTTACACTTAGTGAACAAGGAGTGGAATCTCTGTCCTTCTACCTGAGCACAAAGCTTTCATCAGCCCAGAGTGGGCACGTGGCCAGGGAGTAGAAGATTCCTTTTGTTTGGCATCTTTGGAGAAGAGGCTTCTTCAGCCACAAGATGTACTTTAGGATTGTGCAGCACCAAGCCTGCAGCACACGCTGGGGACTGAAGGATCATTTACCACCACCGAGTGCTCCAGCTACAGTTTCAGCCTCAAATTCCCTGCCTCACCTATCATGCAAATCTCCATGGTTTACAAGCCAGTAGGGATCCCAGTGGTTGTCCCCTTAGGTTGTTCTTTACACAGTTTATCTCCTTTGTTGCCGAGATTCTCTAGGAGTTTGCATGCCGGTAAATGTTTCTAGGAGTCCCTGCCTGCAGCTGGGTACCTGTCTGTGATGTGAAATCCAAAGTCAGCTTAAGAGAACTAGAATGCAACAGGCTTCTCACAAAGTGAAGCCAAGGTTGATGTTTGTTCCCCCACCTCCTCTGACCAATAATTGGGCAATTATCATTTCTGCACAGCACCTTCCCACATCAGCACTATGGCCTTGTTTCTAGGCAGACTTCTGAACAAGCAAAAAAGCAGCACCTTTTAGCCTTGTGCTGCATTCCAGGTGTGGCAAAAGGCATTAGCAGAGCTGCAGTTACACAAGCAAAATGGTATTTACAGCTCACTCGGATGCAGGATCAGAGCTCTGTGCTCACTAGCAGCTTACTGCCAGCAAGTGGAGTGTACTGCAGCATTGTAATGCACACTCATCCCAAACCACACTTTTAACCTCAGAGTTTAAATATTCTACAGTAACAGCCAGCTCTTTTCCATTTTTGGGCTCTGCCACCAAACTCCTTAGGCTTACTATTTCAAATCACTTAAAAACGTGTTGGATGTCTTGATCTCTTGTTTCTGTAGCAATTTATGCAAGGACAGAGCATATAATTTGAGATACAGGCATACACAAATGCCTTTCTCAAGCAGCTGTATAGAATTACACAAGAATTAGCCCCTTTTTCTCCAATCACTTTAAGCCCACAGGCAGTTGTAAGTCACAAAAAATGCATTAATTGCAAATAATGAAGAAATTCTTTTTCCCTTACCTCCTCCTGGATACAACTTTGTGTTTTTGACACAGTCCATTAATGGTGGGTGCTTATTAACTTCTGGATTCATACAAGAAAATTTTGTAGTAAGACTTTGAGAGACTGAACTCTTATGTGGTAATGAACTAATCACATTTCTGGGCTCCTGCAGGAAAAGAAAAAAAATCTACTGTAACATATTTGTGGGAAGTCTTTTGTAATTAGAAAAGTATGTAAGTGGCTGCAGAAAATGAGCTCCTTTCTGTTATGTTTTTTCCTGAAGAGCTCCTTATGGAGATAAAATACTTAGTATATTTACCAGTGTGAGTTTAGGCCACTGTTATGGTTTAAAAGCCCACATTGATAAATGAGTATGGTGTTTGAAAAGGTGCTCTTTGTTGCATCACTGTGGGAAATCTGGGGCACAAGTTACATTCTCCTCTATACTTCCAGTTGAAGGCAACAACTTTGGAAGAAACAGATGGGCTGAGTCTGTTCATACACGGCTTCATGGCTGGTGTCACCACCCATATTTTGGGGTTTTGACAAATGCAATGGCCTGTGCAGCACCAGGCATGCTGACATCAGAGAGGACTCATCCTTCTCCGTGAGGGAGGAGAGTCTTTGCTCAGGAAGTAGCAGGGCTCACTGGCAGAGCTTTACATAGGTGTGATGGGGGAGGGGGACTGCACCAGGCTTGTCCCTGGCAAGACCTGGGATGAGGTGCAAAGGTCAGAGAAGAGGTGGTGGCAAAGGTCCTGTGGTGCCACACTGGAGCACACCTGCAGTCCCAGAGACTCGTCTGGGAGCAAAAGCCAACAGGAAAACCCCAAGGAAACACTCAAAGAAATTAAAGCATTTGGGAAGGATTGAGTCTGCAATGAGACCAGACATGGCAGATTGCTGTATCAGCACTGAACTTTGCTGACATAAAGCTTTACAAAGAGACTTGTGGCACACATCCACAAGAGCTGTAAATATCTCTATCCTAAGGAAAAAAAAAAGCATGTATTTTTGGTAGATGATACGAATTTTGTCTCTTAAGAATTAGTTATTGTAATAGACCATAATTTTCCCACTATTTAGAAATACTAAGATTAAAATGAGACCTTCAACTTCCAGCTCTTTAATCATATTAAACCAACAAAAACCAGAACATGAAATAACCAAGAGCAAACAATTCCCCACAGACTGAAAGGCTGGGCCAGAGTGCATGAATGAGTACTTTGCAGAAAATGTTAATACCCTGATGAATGGAATATTGAAGCATGAAGCCGAAATACTAGAACAGATATGGTCTAACAGTTAAGAAAGTGCCAATGCAAGAAATACTTATTTGGAACTTTAAAAATTGCATTTCATATGTGAAAGAAAATAGGTGTATGTTAGAATAAAAATCCATGGCATCCATCTTCATAAAAATTTTAAATCCAAAATCCTGCCTTACAATCCAAATTACATCTACTTTGCATTTTAGACAATACTCACTTTGGATTAATTCAGATTAGGACAGTTTTCAGCTGTGACAGTTGAAATGCAACACCCCTTACATCAATACGTAAAATTCTTTTCCACAATGGAGAAAAACAGTTCTGCTGTTCTACCTAAAGACATACTTGCAAAAAGGAAGTTCTAAAACCTAAAAGGAAATCAATGTTCTAAAAAGCTACATGAAAGAAGGATAAAAAACACTGAAAAACCCCAGTACTTTTGACATGAAAAGTTCTGAGACATTATCAATTTTAGCATGTTTTTTGGTTAGCAAGTCCACTATGGAAGCAATGTGGTAAAAACCATAGAATCCATCAAAATTACCAGCCTCTTAATTTTGAAAAAAATGATATGTGAAATAATACTGCTTTTCTACAGTAACATCCTTGCTTTAATACTACTTTATCCCAAAAGGCAAAGTGCAGACTAAACCAGGGAATATCCTTTCAGGTACCCTTCTACAGCAAAAAGGACCTCTTGTTTCTAAGATCTCTTGGTCCCTTCTGATGAGAAGGCAAGTGACCAAGTTCCTTCATGAGGGCAGTGAAAGACAATGGATTGAAACTCTAGAAGAAAGTTTTGTTATAAACTGAAGCATTCTTCTTCCAAAGGCAAGATACGTAACAGAAAAAACAAGTGACATGCTTGAGGCAGGCCACTTCTGCATTTTCTGATAGAATACAATGAATTACAACTTCTTACAAAAATTATTTTATCATTTTCTTGAAATACACTCTGTATTTCCATACTTCAACTAACTCAAGCTTTCTATCAGCTCAAGCTTTGCAAACTAAGGCACAAAAGCACTTAGTGGAGTGCTGAAATTTCACACCATTTTAATGAAACATGCACCTAAGTTAACATAAGGATTCCCAAAGTATTTCCTTTGACTTCTGCAGAGAAATCATATATTGCTGAAGCTCCTTACTAAACTTCCTTGCCAAGTCTGACAGCCAATCAGGGATGCTAGGCCTTCAGAAGCCCTTAGGTGTGTGTTCACAGCAGCTCTTGTAATGCTTATTCCACTTCTGCTCCCCCAGCTGCCAGGAAAATAATTGATTTTCAATATGAAATCAATTTATTTTCTCAATATGCAATTGGTCTTTCAAATACTAGTGTTCCCTACGTGCCTGGATACCAAAACCCACAGACTCCTTGCAAAGACAGTCCTGATCCAGAGTGCAGTTACTTACAATTAACGTGTTCCACCCCATGGACCATCCCCTCTTCTGTCAGATAAAATGCAGCCTTAGTTGAGCCAAAGAAAGAAAAGCAGTCAGACCTCTGAGGTTAAGTGACAGAAAGCAAAAGGCACCACTGCAGCTCTGAGGGATACACCACAGAGTTTACATGCACCTCAGACGTATCTCCAGTATCTGTGAGTTCCTCCACACACTGGGAAACAATGCAGTCATGGATGGTCCATCAGCAATATTCCCAAAATTTTGGTTTCCATCAACATACCACTGAAAGTCAGCCAGCTTAAATTGCTTTTACTATTTATGATGCTTTGTTAATTTCATAGGCCTCTCATAAACAAGACCAGTCAAAGCAACAGAGTAATTTTGGCTGCTTCTACATTAAATGCATCAATATCTGTAAGAGTGAAAGTTTCAAGAATATATTCTATCAGAGATGAAACAGAATTCATCTAGCTTTCTGTAGCCCAGTATGCTGGTGAAGTGTAATAAATACTACTAGGAGTCTTCATAAAGCTTTGGATTTAAGCTGTGAGATCACAAACTTTGTATTTCATAGAGCCACAATTCCAAATTTTTTAGTATTATAAGCAAACAAAGGCTGTTTTGGACAATAATTTAAATGCAAGACATTGAATACCTATATACCAATAAGGTGGAAAAAAGTACTGTGAAATCACTTTGAAGCACATTAATAGTGTACAAACTGGTACAATCAGTGCACAATCAGTATATGCTTTAGGTACAAATAATGTACAATCTACCTTTAAAGCAAAAAACTGCACCTTTAAAGCCCATTTTGCCAATTAAAGGAAATATTACTGAAAGGAAATTACACAGTATTCAACTTCCCCCTCCCCCCCATCTCCAAACAAGCAATTAATTCAAAGACTCCTGTGAAGTTTATATTTTGCTTGTATACCAATTATCAGGACAACCCTGTATTGTCTCATTTGGTTATTGATATAAAGACATTATTAACATCTTTCCTATACGATCCCTAGTTCGTTGTTAAGACTATTAAGAGAACATAGCATTTGATTCTTTCTTTTTTGTTATTAGATAATAAAGTCCTTGGTTTTTATGTGTTTTCACCTAGACAGCTGTATGATAAATTAGTGGTACAACCATATTCATGGCAAGACATGCATGCTGCATGAGCATGCAAATATATTTAAAATACACAAGTTATTTTTTCATCTTCCCCACAGAGTAAGAATTGCATTGTTATTACTCACTTGGGAGTAAAGTGCTTTTGCAACACATTACAATTTCATTCAACTACATTCCACTAGAAACTAAGACTAGAATGAGCTGGGATTCAGGAGACAATGATTTACTATTTTTTACCATTTTAGGAAAAAGTGATTAAGGCTAGGCCACCCATAAAGTGACATTTAGAGACAAACTGCACAGCTGAAACCAGAAGAGTAATTCTCAACTCTGCCCTAAATGTAGAGTGGAAACACAGCACACCCCATCCATAAGGGACAGAGACATGTCACACAAGAAACAATGCTGCAAATTTATTTTCTTTAGTTTTAAGTTTTTATAACCTCAACTTTGTTTATCCCACATAAGACAGTTTCAGCAATACGAGATCATCTAGTTTGTCACAATTGCAAGGAAAATGAGGTGCGTGTGATACAAAAAAATTGAAAACACTCGCTTACATTGGAGAGACTTAGAATGCTGCTCAAAACAAAGCAGCTTTTCAGCTTTTTACCTTTGCATTTTGGAAATCTTCTCTGCAGTCCAAAAACAGGCAATGAATGGAGAAAAAAGCAGCTCCAAAGCAGGTGGAACGAAGAAAGAGGCACATTATTAGGAGACACAAAAGAAAGGCAAATCGAACAAGAGACACTTCCAATGACAAAGTCCAGAGAAAACCATTTTCCAGGTGTTTCAGAACGGCCTGCTGCTGTCCATCCATCCCAACTGGGTACAGGATCACACTCCATATTATTTAGTAGTCTACATTTATACTTGCAATAGAGAGAGCAGCTCTTTTGTACTGTACATAATTCCTCGCCCCAAAGAGCTTACAATCTAAGTTCATAAAAAAGAATGCATCAAGTAGCTGGATCAAGATCAAACAAATGGAGAAGACAGGGAGATAACTTTGTAAGGGATTAAAGTTGAGTTACATTACTAAGTGAGGTAACTTCTGAACATCATTGGAAGTGATGTTCTTAAGACATTAAGTAGTTTTTCAGTTAGAAGGTCTTCTGATCTTGAAAAACTGGTTTAAAATGTACAGAATGATGCATTAAAAGCAATCCACAAAAATTCTTAAAAATAGACTTGTTGGCAAGACATATAACTGTTCAGATTGCCGAAGTTCTTCAATTGAGACACTAACTTGTCATTCTACTAGAAAGATATGGATGTTAGAGAAATTCATATGTACATGTAACATCTGAATGTAAAAGGCTTTTTACATTTAAGCTTAAAATGTTAAATTCTGATTTAAGAATCCTGTTGCTATAAACATAGGCTCAATACTTAAATATTAATATGAAAATAGTGCTATTTTAAAAATGTATTTTAAACTTTAAAATAAACTATGGACAAGATAAAGTTGGTTCAAAAGATCAACATTCTTTAACTGCAATGACTCACTTTTCCCACTTTTTAAAAAAGGGAAAACCTTTTCCCTGCTCTGTTCCTGCTACTTGTCAGTTATAATAGAAGTGATCGGTCCATCAGCTTTAAAGTTTTTCTGTTTACTTTTGGGGGGGTGGTTAATTTGTTTTGCTGGGTTTTTCTTCACATTTCCCTATTTATATATAGTTTTCTGAAGTCAAAGCCTTGCACTTTATATATAATTTATATGTCACCTTTTTGCCCATTTACTTATCATTTCTTAATCCCTTTACAAGCAAATAGAAACTACCATCTTTCATGCAACTATGACATTCTTTCATACCAGAGAATTTTGTTTTGGAATATATATATAAAACATCTGCAACACTTCCATGACATTTGAAAAGATGTTGGAATAGTTACAGTAGTAAAAATTCACCACGATTATCCAGTTTATTTATGATAACCAAAACCAGAAATACTTGTTTTGCACTGTAACAGCATAACCAGTGGTAAATCTGACTTGACCTATCCTTTTGGAAGGGAAGCAGATGTTAAAAGAATTTCATTTATGCACAGAAGTGAGACAGTGATGTTAAGGACTGCTAACAGATGATGACTTATCTTTAATTTTTAAAGGAATTCTCAAGAAAATAAAACCAGATATTAAGACGAAAGAACTATAAATATATTTGACCCAAGTCAATACTAACATTTACTTTTTAGAAATTACATTTGTATTAAATTTGATTATAGGAGGATACAAAAGGAGTTTAGCCACAGATTACCAAGAGAATCACTTCTGATCAAAGCTAAAAATGAGGGAAGAAAATGGCCAAAAGATTACGATCAATCACTTCTTGTACATGCCACAAAATTACAAAAAATTCCCTGCAAACCTGTAATAAAACCCTCCCCCTTATTTGAATGAGTTTCAATTCCCAGGTAAAGATGAATCAACAAAATTAAAATATTGTGCTGTTTTATTGGTGTAAAAATCACACAATTGCTAGTTCTGATTCTGCAGAGATACATCCATGCAGTTAAACATCTATGATCCCACAGCCAGAAGAAGCCATTAAATAGAATATCTGCTGTTAGTTAGCAATTAATGCAAATTTACATATGAGATCAAAATGTGTGTATCGTACAATATACAACAAATCCTAATACAGTACATCAACCTGAAGAGCAAGATACACTCAAGGAACTCTGTTAATAGTGAAGCCTGTCTATATGCCAGAGAAGTAAGGCCTGGAAACAAGATGACAGAAGGTACCCCAGAATTCCTAAGAAGCAAAACTGTTCATTTTTTGTTTTATATTTTTGTTTTGCTGGGAATTAGAAGTTTATAGAGGTATTGACACATTACTTGACAATACAATTTGTTATAGTGAAGACTGGTGGATGTGATCTGCTATTAAAAGGTAACGTGTGAGACATGCAATTATAGGTGGTGCTTAGATAATGTGCAATTAATGTTTGGGATCTACACCCAACTCTTTTCACAAAAGGGAGAACTAAAAAAGACCTGTTTGACAAACTACCAATTGTGCCATAAGTGTTTCTACGCATGCGGCTGAATCAGGATCATGAATGGATAAAATGTGAACACCTGGCAATCTGTGGTTACATACTCTATAATGTATGCAACAAAAATCCCAAAATCCAATCCAGTTGATATGGCAAACAGCCTGCAAGGACTCTCCCAACCTGAGTAAGCTGGTGAATTGCAAAGAGGCAGGCTTTCTAGAATCGTGAATGACCTTCCAATTGTGAAAGGCAGCTTGGGAAGTTACACTGGCTGATGACAGGTTAGTAGTTTGTCTCTTTTCTGGCACAATAAAATAAATGCCATAGTGAATGAAGAGTTTATGTGCTTAAAGGTTAAAATCAACTGATTAGCAACCCTCTTCTGCAATGATGTTTCAACAGGAAAAAAAAATCCACAAAAAAATTCCAGTTGGAAATTTTGGCGACAAACTCTGCAAACTCAAGTCCAACAAAGATCACGGATGCCCACAGAAGAAAGATGTGAGAGGCAGTGTCACATTCAAGGAAAAAGTAGTTTGTTTTTTTTTTAATCTCTCTGCACTGAAATTAAAATACTTAAAATACAAAAGTGGACAAATTGACAGAACAGAACCACAACATTTAATGTAGAATAGAGTGCATTGAACTAGATGCATGGATATTTAAATAGGCCTTGAAACCAATACCCCTTTCAAAATTAGTAAATTCACAGTTAACGGCAGTAGGCTTTAGAGGTGAGAGAAGGGTCGAAGTTGTTCCAGTTGGACTTCCAGGGAGATTCTCTCTTCAAGAACATCCTATAAAAGAAAGATTTTCTACTGACTGTCTGCAGAAAATGAGTACTAAAAATTTCCTCATGCAATCAAAATTTGCTTCAGTTTGAAACCTAACTTGTTTTCTCGAATCTCAATAACTCCTCCCAGAATCTGAATAGAAGATTGGCTGGCTAGTAATTACTTATAATTGAAAATCAGTACTTTACTCCAAGGTGATGCCATTTAATATTTTTTCCTTTATTTCAAATGACCCAAATCCAAATTTGTAACCTGATACAAACCCAACTATAATATTTTCAAATGAAGTCTAAAATGTTAAGGGGGTAAGCTCTCACCTGAATTAAGAGTGTTGGAAACTCATATTTTTTCCCCCAGTTTTTCCTCCTATGTGAATTTTATGCACCTTGATTTTCATAAAGAGTAACAAGTGAAATTCAGGCTTGAGTTTTTAAAATTACCTGATTTCCATTCTAGACAGTATCTTATTAATTCCTGTTTGCATTTATTTTAAAAAAATTATCTCAACAATTAAAATTAGGTATCTTAGGTAAGAAAGATGGCAGGCAAAAGACATTAAGATGATGCCTACAGATAACTCCAAAACAATGATAGCTGACCTAGAGAAACAAATGACTATTGTTGTAGTAGTTATTAAACTGCAAGTTTTGTATTTCAGATTATTGTATTTGTTTAAAAATATTTATAATTTATAATTTTATTAAGACTTTAAGGCTTGCTTTTCCCTTCCGAAGAACACAAATCCCTTCAGCTGCTCTTCTCAGTACTGCTTTTAAACTATATGAAGACCACAACAGATAACTTAGTATTAATAACATGAGGTAAAATTTTAGTGTAGCTAAAAGCAAGTCAATACATTGAAAAATGTGTCTTGTAGTAGCAAAAGTGTCATTTGTAATTTCACGAAGCTTGTCACAAAAGTATATTCTATGATCTACAGAAATAGCTAAATATTTCATATCAATATCCTCTACTACCTTTACCATTGGTTTGCAGAGATACCTGTTACTGTGCATCACTAATATCTTGCTCTCTGAGGCTCTTCTCTTACACAAAGACTAAGGAATTACCTTTAGCTGCTGCTGTAGCTCACTGTTCAGTCTGGCCAAAACAGTGTTGGTTTCCTTGTTACGTCTGATTGATGCCTGAATTGCCTTCTTGTCTTTCCCCACTGATCTGAGAATATATTAGAAGTACTGTAATAAGTCCTTTTGCCACTTAGCTGAACATCTCACTTACAGTCCCCCTTCTTTAAGTGAGTGGAATCCTATTTTCAAATTTTTTTTACTTGTTCCACTGTTAAATTTCCCCCCTTCTGTCTGGCTTGATTAAGCACGCTTGTTGGCATGGAAACACAGATAAAAACATTTCATATATGCACACACAGTTGGTCTCAATCAAAGATTACACAGCACATTTTCAAAACTTGTCACCATCAACCTTCTGAAGGCCCAACACAGCAAACATTCATTTAGCTCAAAGTGACTACTGCAATAGACTGTTTTCATGCTAGGACACACAGACTGCACATTTGGACTGTTCATAGCAACCATTTAAAATTAAACACTACATCGTAATACTTCCACCACTCATTTCCAAAATACTTGCAGAAGCTCACACTCCAAAATTCAAAATCTCTTAAAAGTCTCCCAGTAGTAGAGGCTTTGGGATGACCTTCTTTAAAAACCAAAAACTTTTTAAACTGTTGAATTAATCAAAATAAATTAAACACACTGAAATTGTTTGCAACTCCTGGAACAGAAAGTGTGTATGCTGTTTAGATGTAAACTTTCCAGTAACAGATGTATTTATATACTTCTTGGGTTACCTAGGAATAGATGGCTGTGAAGCAAGAACAGCAGCTATGACACCTGTTTTCTGTGTATGTTCCTCAGCTTCAGGTCTTAGCTCATCTTCTGATTTTAATCTTCTACGAATAGGCTTCGGTGGTGGAGCAAGTGGGGTGGTGCCTTTACCCTGAAGAGGAAAACACAGCCTCTTAATACTCTGAAACTATTTGGATTATAACCTGGTTATAATCCTGGTTACTGAGGCAACTGAATTTACAACCCATGAGGCATTGTCTGATGGACATCTACCTGCATTCTCATGCGGTCTGGAAAAAACCTGAAGTACTAAATCCTACCACGTGGTGAAAGGCTGATAAGTTGCTACACATTGACAAAGAACTGTGCAAGCAGAACCACCACGGTACAACTGAGTACTGTAAACACACAACAACTCAGAGCACACCTTCCCCCCAGTAATTATATGTAACCAAATAAAAAGCTACTGTTAATCAAGTTCTGCACTAAACATTTCGATCTGTTTCAAAAATTTGAAAACTTACAAGTATCTTAATTTTCTGCTGTCTCTAGAATAAATTAATCATCATCTGCTGCTGCAAAAATGCACCATACAGATGCCTACTTGAAGCACCTACTGGGCCTTAGAAAACTGGGTTCAAGTGGACACATCGTTGCAAATCAAAACAGAGGGTACTTTGCATACCGCACTAGTGGGGACATTAGCAGGTGCTTTGTCTTCAACTCTTCCATCTGCTTTGGCAACTCTAAGAGAACTTGCAGAATCAGAGGGCTTTTCGACCTAAAGGAATATAAACTGTACTTAGAAATCTCCTTCTTCACATGTACCTGATTTGGCGGCAACTGGAATAAAAACAAGCACGCTGTGTCTGACACATAAATACAGTTAACACCTAAAATTCTAGTTCAGTTCTCATTTAGAATCACAAATCCAGTGTCATGAGCCACTGTACGGCACAAAAGAGGCTGTGGCCTGACCACAAACTGCTATAGCTGTTTCTGCCATTACAGTACCACCATTATCTGTCTGTCACTGCCAGAGGTTAATCCCTCCAATGGAACACAATGTGACTGTTCCCCATCCACCTCAATGCAAAACAATCAGCAAGCTTAACTTAAGCAGTTTTCAGTGGCAGCTTAAGCCACCATAGCTGGGTTTGCAATGAGGTGCATGGAGAGTGCCCAAATGGGTCTACCTCACTGACCTTCCTGAACAAGTGAAGCTAGACCATGCTGCTGACAGCTGGGAGAACTTTAAAGCACCACAGGGACTTTTGCAAGTGAGGATGCAGAAGAGTCCCAGAGAATTTACAATCTGGATAAAAGCTACAAATTACAAAAGGAGAACATGAAGTAGTTTCTGCAATAGCAGCTAGCTATGACATGAATACTAAGGCTTCCAAACTTTTAAGTCCTGTGTGTGTAGTAGGAAACAAGGTTTTGTAAACATCTTTAATGTAGACAGAAGGATGCCAGAGCTCTATTCACTTTAACAGTTTGTCCAGTGACTTTGAAGAAAAGCAAATTAATGGAATTATAGAAGATGTTTACAATACATGACACAATTGTGTTGGTGCCCACGTATACTAATAAGCAAAAATAGCTTTTAAATTACAATCAAGGACTGAGACAAAAAGAATTCCTTCTGCCTAGGTGTTTGGCAATTACTAAGTGCAGCAGTGTGCAATGTAATTGCTTTCTAGCAATGGATTGAGACATCATAAAAAACCAAAACAGAACAAAGAAACCAAATGAACAACACACCACTGACAGAGAACAAAAGAAAGAGGTTTTAACAAAGTCTCTAACTGTTGGTGGTATTAAAGCAATTGATAAGCTCTTCCTTTCTACTCACCTGCAAGCCTTCTGAGTGCGTTTCAATTTCATCTTCTTCTTCTTTGTTTACACCTGAAGCAGCAAATGCCTCAAACTGGCTGAAGTCTGCAAAATTTGGCTGTTCTGGTATTTGTTGAGGTGAGGTACTGGTATGAGCTATTAGGCCATCAGCATCCACTGGGCGATGCACATGAGGACCTGTGCCCTGCAGTAAAGTAATAAAATTATTTAGGGACACAATGTTAAAGATTATTTGCCTTTTTAGTGGACAAAAGTTTATGTCCTATCAGTAGGACAATGTGCATCTCAAGCAAAACATACACAGAGAAATATTTAAGAGAAAAGGAAGTTCAGATATGCTATTTTCTAGAGATTAAGACCAAAGAGGGATGTAATGTAGCACTAGTTTCACTCATTGAACAATAGATATTTCTCCTGTGTGAGAGCCAGTTGGTCTCTGGGGGCTTGATACAGACTTTTAGTCTAGTTTCACAGGGAACATGCTTATGTAATCACACTGTGTGGAATATGTCTGTCCTTGTACCCTCTCTTCATCCCTTCAGGTGATTTCTGAATCACTGACTTCAATTGCTGGTAACTCTGATTCTAAGAAGTAGCTGCTGGTGAGAAACAACTGAAAAGCAATTTTATCTGTCCCATGTCAGATCTGCACAGCAGTTGAGGGACTCAGCTGGCTGAGACAAAGAAAAATCTTTTTCAGGATGTGCTTTCTACCAAATCAGCTAACTCAGACTGGGACTGCAAAGATCACCAAGTCTGTGCCAAGTGAAGAAGTGGAATCACTCCTTCTGGAGGCAGACATATTACATAAAACTCTACCCTGTGCCAGACAAATACAAAAAATTTTGCAATACTTTGGAAGATGGCTCTCACAGTCTTTGTTATGGTCTATGTACTATACAGGAATGGATAATGACATGTGAAAGGATAACTTTTCTCTTTCTGACAATTAAGAGCTCCAGAGCCACTCATTCCTTCTCAGTATCTACTTTAATGCCTACCCATGGTTACACTAGAAGCATTTTTTCATTCAGGAAATACTAACACTTGGCTACAGTCTAGGTTTTGCCATCATTCACATCCTGGTGCTTTCAAAAATATATCAAGCAATGAACTCATTTTAGAGATATATAAAAATTCAGTTATATAAAAAATAATGCACTGAGTTAGAATACGATTTTTCAAAAGTGACATCACCTGTGAAGGCTGTGGTCTTGGAGGCACTGCAGGGGGATAGGCAACAACTCCAGCCTGTTGCTGTCCTGTAAAAGAAGAATCACATTTGACCAAGATTGTTATGTTGTACGTTACAATGCTGTCAAATTTGCTTAACTGTCTACATGAAGAAATGCTGCAACAGGAACACATATTCATATTTGTCATATTTGGGCTCATAACTGTAATGTTATCTCCTTTCAAACCAGCAAACAGACAAAACCAGGATTAATCAAAACATGCATCTTGTACAGACATGGTCATACCCTTCTGGTCTTAATATCCTAATCTTTTTTTTTTTGTTTTTTTACCCTCATTATAAGCTCTTAGTATCTTCTCATACTTTGTGATCCTGAATTTAAAAGTATTCACAAGTCAGAAGTCCAATAAAACCCCTTAATCAGAACAGCAGAAGTGATCTTTAATCATTTCCTCAGAAGTCAAATACTGAATACCCATCTCGAATACATCTGATTCCAAAAGACTCCCCTTGAAAATTTACTGGCAGATGCAATTCATTGGATATGGGTATACAGCCATAATATTTTTTCCTGACTTTGCTTCCCACATTCATCCAAAAAAACCCAATGCCAGAATTCAGAACTGACTTTTAAATTAGCTACTTAAATAAAGTGCAATATAAATTTTAATACAAACAATACAGCAAGAGTGACAACATTTGCAATGTGTTGAAATCAGAAGTGGGGTTTTAAAATCCAACACTCTAAATTGTTCCTCAGAGAAAAAGCATTGTCTGCTTCAGGAATACAGCTGAAAAATAATACACACTCAGAACACAGCATATCTACCTGGGGTAACTGAAAAGGATCTGTTCATATCTAAAGATGACGACCGAGAATGAGAAGGATGAGGCCTTGGAGGGGGTGGTGGTGGTGCAGTGTTATCTGGAGATGTTCCTGAATGTGATCTGCAAAATACATAAGCTTCTGTAGTGATTTTAGGTGGCTACAACAGAGCTAAAAATTTTAAGTTCTTCAAAGCATGCAATTAAACCCAAGTTTGACAGAGGTAAAAAAACCTGATTGCCAGTGATTTTCAAGATTGCCAAATTAGTTTTGAACTTCTAGTATTCTTTGATTTTACAACTGTTTTTATAATTTCATTTACTTAAATATCCTTTATCCAAATTATTCTTATATTATCACATGTAATTTATCTTTGGGAAGCCAACAGCTTGATGCACATCTCAAACAATGATAGTTCAGGAATAGAGAATGCTAAATATGGTAATTCCATCCAGATGGTAATCACTTCAATTTTTAAGATGCAGTCAACATCCTATTTAGGTTAAACAGGGTAAGTTCAATTTCATTCAAGAAGAATATTTGGTTTCTGTTGGACCTGTGTCCTTGTATATGGAGCTCAAGAAGTATCTCAGTGTGTGAGATAGCAATTTAATTCTCTGCCTGAAATTTTCCAAATCTATATACTTGGTAAAATCTTCAGAAATTTTGACTCATTCTTAGGGAGGATCACCATCTAGTGGATACCTGCTGCAAATTCATGGAGAACACATGCAGAAAGGATAGGATAAATTACTGCTCTAAATGCCATTTAAGTGGGATTTATTGTACACAGAATTCTTGTACAACTTCCTTCTAAAAACAGTTTGCAGGAGCTTCCTAACTAATTTGAACAAGACAGATTTCCTGAATCACTAACATGAATACAGCTGCTTTTTTATTCAACTCATGATAAAATCTTTTCTATGACTGAACTCTGCAACATTCTTGTGTAACTATCATAAGATGTAAACCAGGACAGGTAAAAGGCATCCAAGTTTCACACGAAATCTGGATTCCTGAATGTTTAAGTCCAGACAGAAAACTGAGTTATCACAATAGAAAAGTTTATCTTTTTAATATATTCTCTATGGCAATGCTTCTGTGACACTGTAACTCTTCAGCTGATGAAATTAAAATCCGATTATACTGACTCTCCTTGGTTTATCCCTCTAGCTACTATAGCAAAAAAAAAAAACCAACCCACAAGTAGAATTAAAAATGGGAGAAAGTGGATTAAGGACAAGTCTGAAGCATCATTGACAGTATCACTGTCAGTATCACTGACACAGCCTTGTCAGTTTTTGCTTTTTGAAAATACAAAGAAGTAGTCTTGACTAGTGGTAGGATTAAGGACAATGTCATCTCTACACAAAATTGCAATTGGTAGAGGAGATGCCAGTGGAAGGAGCTAAAAGACTAACTGGGACAATAAATTTTCTGTATGCATACTGCCACAACAGCCAGGTCAGGACAGAAGCTCCTTGTGCCATAATGTGGGAACTCATCAGAAACTTTCACTCATCTACACAAATTCAACAAGACAACCCAACCCAAAGAGGAAAAGAACATGTTGAAACCATCATGTTGACAGTGCAAAAACATATATAAAAGCATGACAGAATCACATTTTCCATTAAGTAACAATGGAGGAAAGAATCTTTCAAGCTGCTGTACTGACAAATGGAAATCTTTCTTTGCTATTGAAGTCACCCTAATTATTTTTGTTTTGAAACTTACCTCTGAAACGGATTGTAAGATGGTTAATGGCATAGCTGATTTTAATCCTATTCAGGCAGATTTAATGGGAACAATTAGCACCAGCTAGTACAGCACATTCTGTTATGTGAAATGATGCAGTTGTTGGTTTTGTGCTTGCATGGCTTTGTCCAATCCCTTAATTTAAGCTGGGCCTATGACTGCCCTTTGTTTTATATAAGTCCATTATTAAAAGAGATTGAGTTACTGGCATGGTATTACTAATTTGTGCTTAATTATTCTTTTAGGCTACAATGTCATAAGGTTCTTCTCTAATAATACCTAAGGGTATTTTGAAAAATACAAACCACTGGTTTCAAGTAACAGCATGGTCTCAAGTGCTTACATTCCCTTGTGTTCAAGGGGAAAGTATTAGAGATTCTGACTGAACGTGGAGCTTCACATGAAGCACTTGATTGGCCAATATAAAAAAAAAATTAGACAACTTCCCCTTTTGTAATTTTCACTTTACACACTAAAATAAGCAACAGACATCGTTAATGCATTAGAAAATAGGCTGTCTCCAGATTCCTGAGTGCTGAAGTTAGGAATCTATTTTGCCATCACTTTATGAGCTAGTTGTCAAATAACCAGGAGCTGAGAAGAGGCTTCTTTAAACACCTTTTGTTATTTTTTCAGTTGCTACTCTACTGACCGTTGCCGTGTTACAGCATTTCCAATTTGCTCTGGATCTGAAGTGTAAGAGTCCGAACTGCTGTAACCATCTGCTGGGAAAAGAAGGTACAGTTTCAGATTTGCTTTGCATCATTAGTACACCCTAACAGACAGAAGTAACAAATACTTTCAAATATCCAACTTCTCTTGTTAAAAAAAAGGTGTATGTCCTTGAATTGCTCCCCTGTAAGGTATCATCTGGTCAGGATTCAAAATCCTCGACTCTGAATAATTGAAGGATGCAATACAAACCAACTCCACTCACCCAACCAGCTGTTGGTTACTACTGGCATGTACTGAACAATAAACAATGACAGTAATACTGTATTTAAAATACAAAACATAAGTTTTATAAACAGTAATTTTTAAACACTTGGCCTTCTATCACTTCAACAATCTAGTGAACAAGAGTAAGAGACATCCAAGGAAAAAAAAGGGGTAGGACATGTCTGATTTTATAAGTGCTGAAGGATTGTCACCAACCTTAGAAATCAGAAAAAGGAAAGGGTATGTACAGTACACAGATTAAGGCAGTCACTTTGCTACCACTATAACTTCTCTAACTCCAAGGCTGGTGGTCAACCTTGTTCTGGACTAAAACTTTTTTTAAACCTTCAGCTTTTGGTTCAGGAAACCTACAGAAATAAGATGCTATTAAAGCATCATAGACAGATTCTTAAAGACACCCTTACCCTTAGAAGCTCTGCAAAGCTTGAGGGTTTTCTCCCCAGAAATGAGTAGCCTCACAAAAATCACAAGATTTATATGGAATGAATGTAGATAGAAAACCTGACCTCAGGATAATTTACCACAAGGGATTATTCTAGAGCTCCAGGTAAATCAAAATTCAAGGTGGAAAGTCACTGGAGCAAAGGGACTCAGCTGAATTGTTATCAGTGAAAATTCTACTCAAAAAAATCAAGGTTTTTCTCAGTTACCCACTCCCAAAGGATTACTTTAACCTCCTAGGACACTGAAGTTTTCAAAAGTCGTAAGACACATCAACCAGGCCCCAGAAATGAGAATCCTGCAGAGATGACTTTCCTGATCACCAAGGCACATTCTTACCTGTTACTTTTTTTTATACATTTTCTCCTTATCACAGGGTGCTTATATATTACACTGCAAGGTGGTTTTATTTCACTACATTCTTCCTCTGAGGGAAAAACACTTTTTCAAAGATTAAGCTACACTTGGACAAGGAAAAAGGAGCACCCAAGGCATCTCGAGATGCTGCATACAGTGGTAGTTCCACATTAAAAGATGATGTTTGCTCATTCTTTCTTTTGCCTCAGAAAACTGCTTAGCAAAAACAGAACTCTGCTTGACAAGTAAAATTCACACATGGTCAGGACACTGGTCAGAACAGAAAGTGCCACTGAGAGTTCACATGAAAAGCAAAATACACTGCAAGAAGGTACTTCCTAAATTCCTTCTGTATTACAAACAAATTAAAATACTTCTGGGCTTAATAATGCAAAGACTTTAAATAATGAGTTCTTTAAACTTTATTTTTACTGAAGAAAAGTTCCCAACTTGAAGAAAACAAAAAGAAGAATCTCAGAAAGACTCTAGAGATTAATTCAGGCTATATATAATCTTGGAGCTCGCTCAGTATTAGACAAGTGGACTAATCAAATCAAAATAATGCAGCATGCTTTGGACACAGGAGATACTGAAAATTGAAAAGACTATTAGAAGGAAATAAACAGTTGAAAAGCTCTACGAAAAATGGAATATAGAACTCTGTTGCATTTTCTTAATTGCTAAACCAGATGAGAATTGCTGAAAATTTTGTGGTCAACACATTTTCAGTCTTTAGAAAACATGGTCTTACATGGTTCTGAGGAAGAACAATCAAATGCTACTTAGTCAATCCCACTTTACATACATTAATTTTTTCATTCTAGGATTAAAAGAGAAGACAGGAAGATGGAAAAGAGCTGACAAAAAATGAACTTTCTTGAGCACATAGGGTAGGAAAACAACTCCAGTGACATCAGTAGAACTTTCTTAATTACTATTTCTAAATATATACTTTATATCAGGAATGTTTCTGTTCTCAGGATAAGTTTTAGAGCTGCTACTATCCAGCCAGTTTTCATTCACTGAGAGATATACAAGATCTATATTTTGTGTAATGTCAGAAATGAGACCAGAAAGCACTTTGATACTTACTAACTGTATTTCCAGCTGTAAATTTTACAGATGAACTCATTTTATTTTCTTCTGGGAGATCTGATGGTTTCACAAGTAGTGGGCTAGTAGGGTTAGCATGATCTAGATGGAAAAGCAAATCTAAATAAATAAACATATTCAAACTAGCCTTTATTTCTGGTGCCAAAGCTTTACATTCGTTTTCTGCCCTTATCTATGTGCTGCACTCAAGACCAAAACTGGTGTATTGTAACTCAGAAGTAACACTATACAATGGCAAACTTCAACTTCTCAGCATTAAGAGCTGTGAATGTTCACCTATTTACAAGGCCAAAGAAATTTCAAAAGAAATGAGTTGTTGAGATATTATTTATTCTCTTATGCTGAAGACTCTGCATGAGTTCCATGACTTTCAGAAATACTGGCATACAACTGTAAATTAAAATCTCTCTATTCATAAAAAAAAAATTATCAAACCACCTTGCTTATTATTGACCAGAGTATTAAAAAAAGGCCTGCCAATACTCCCACAAATGCTTTCAAGTTTCAAAATAATAAATTCAGCATTTCTGACCACAGTAGAACAATCTTTATGAACCAGGCTATGATCTCCATGCTCAGTTTCCTTCAGTATTTAACAAGGGAACCCTGACATTATCATGGAGGTCCAAGTCCAATCTTTGTGATGCTCCTGAACTACTCTCCAAGAAACATTCTCCTAGAGATGGTAAAATCCTCCCTGTAGTGACTGGCCTATCCAAGCTCTGCACTTATCTGAACAGCAATTCTTAACTCAGTAATGATGCTCATTACAACTCCAGATGTATTCATCTTGGGTGAAGAGAAAAAGTAAGGATGTCCAAGGAAGTAAAGCCAACTCTAATTGTACAAAACTTCCCAAACTAGCAAACGAAAATATCCTACCACTTCCAGTTCTTTTAAGCTCCATTTCCTGCATATGGATTTTGCTTGGAGTCATTCTTATAGGAACTGGATGCACAATTGCAGTGTCCTGTGGAAGAGATCACAGTTAGGTTAACCTAGTTTAAATCACTCTATGAAGAGTCTCTGACATCATGTGAAATGTAAATTCTAAACAAAATTTCCTAGATCTAATTTATTTGCACAGTTCCATAAAACCAAAGCTCTCTAAGCTGTAGTCTCTGCAGTGATAACGTAGCTATTTAAAAGGGCACTAGAATATGTTTCTATAGATAACTGCAAGTAGGACCTGAATTTTACCAGCTTTCCACCCTTTCTGGTATATCAGACATCTGGTACTTTGAGCATCTTCAAAAAAAAATTACAAACCCTGACTCCTCAAGCTTTACTTACAATGCCTCAGAAAATAATGGTCTCTCTAAATAGTACCAGTAATGCTTGATTGAAACAGGACTTTGTAGTAACTTCAGATATTTTCTGGAGTCTTTAAAATAGCAAAAATATTCTAAACTTCAGTATAGTAAACCTTATGGAATATTCCTCTGGACAGGCATGGGCCTTACACTTAGGCATTAATTGTTCAGACAAGGGGCTCCATTTGAAGCACTTTACAGAGAATCCTTCCCATTTGGTTTGGAGACTGACTGCAGACAGCTTAAAAAAATAATCTCAAAACTCAGAAGTAGCCTAAAAAAATGGACATGGCTGTCTGAGGATTTTTTACTGTCATCTATATTCAGAATACACAAATTGGTGGGCCAAAGACAGCACAAGAACACCCCCAGATTATATTATATTCTATCCTAGAAATAACAAGAAGTTTCAAAACTACCTTGTATCAGAAATTTAATCTGTTCTGACTACTCAGATCAATTTCACTAGGTGCAACACATCTACACTGCTGTTTTCTGAAACTGTTTCAATGACATTCACTACCTTTGTTGCAAACAAACTTAAAATCACTATCTCATCACAGCTCAAACATTCTTGTTGCAGCAAGCTTTTAGAATAGTTACCACTTTAAAATATAATGCTTTTTTTCTCCTCTGTAATGAGTTATCATGCCAAGATCACTTGCTGTTGCTACTTCAGACCTCTGCTGTATTCTAATGTGCAGCAGTACAGAAGTCATGCCTCAAATAGTTACATGGATTTTATATAATGCATTAATTTACATAATTAACCTAATTTTACATAGAATAACATGTTACCAACTTTGACTTACAAAAGGCATATTATGTTCCCATGCTAAGGGATAAATGTACTGTTTTACTCTTTTCAATTCTCTTTTACCTCCAAAGCAGCTGCTTTTCCAACTAAAAAAAAGAACTGGTCTGTGAATTTACTCTCTGGATAGTTATTAACAACAGCTCAAGAAAACTGATTTGTTATTAACAACAGCTCAAGAAAACTGATTTTACCTCCTCTGGGGAACCAGTTGTTCCACAAATCATTCCTATGCATCACTACTAAGATTGCTAAAACAAAAAGTCTGCCTTCAGCTAACTGAAAAATTGTCATCATTTGTGCTTATTTTAATATGGAAGACGAAGACTCTTATCCCAAAGTCTGTTACTTCAGCAAGTATCAAAGATGCTCACCATTTTTTTCTAAACTATAAGCATTTCCAGAAAAGGACTCAAGAATGTGATCAGCCATAAAAAAAATTTCCCAGTGAACTTCTCTTTATAAATACACACATATACTCTATATAAGAGCTTCTCATATACCATCACTGCTCTACTTTTTAGATTACCAACATATGAAAAAATTCAAGCCTCACATTTCTGTCATTTGCTAATAATGTGTGCAAATAAATTACTGTTTTATTGTGGAAACAAGACAGTGATAGCTCTTTACTGTCAAGCAATTACACACAGTAAGTAACAACTATAAACTAATTTACATCATGTTTACCACATTAAAACATAAAAACACAGTATATTTAAAACAAAAATGATCTCAGATGAAAGAGGGCTGGGCTTTGCTTTAAGTAGGACATTTTCACTTGTTTTGAATATTTACTAAAGGTTAATTCTGAGCATGGGGAACAGTGCAGTTTGAATTCTAGCTTTCAGCATCTAGAAATGCTATTCCTACATGAGCATCAGTGTTAACTTTGAGACTGGAGCTCTGATGTATTGAAAACATGCATATTTATTGTATCTTCTCAGAAGTGACAGGTTTAATACTAAAAGCAATTATATGTGTATTATGTACACCTATTATATTTTGTTACAGAATCAAATGGATACCAACACTGTAATTAATTAAATTAAAATGGACACTTGGTGGTAATTAAGTCTGTAAAAATAGCAGGATGAAAGCAGCAGCTAAATACTGCATTTCTAATGCATTTCAGAACTGCTTTAATGTCACATGCTGTAAAGCTTAAAACCAGCAGAACTTGAAACACTGTAGTGTATTTCTGGCTCCCAAATTTGGCAAGATATTTAACTACATAATCCTTCAGAGCCCTCCTCACTGAGTAAAGCCTTAGAACACCACAGGTTTAGCTGGACAAATGCCAAAAGCCTTATTAATAAGTAACGTGGTAAAAACTTTTGGAATATGAAATACCACACCCATTAAAGCTTTTTTTCCCAGAAGCTGGCACTGTTTTTGTGCAAATCAAGCTCTGCAACTTGAAAAAACCAAAACAACACCAAAGACAAAATCTACAACAGAACTGGTTTATCACAGGGAGTGGCCCTTGCGTCAACTTACAGCTTTTTTCAAAAAAACATGATGTTTAAATTCTTTGTATATGACAGATTTTGACAGAAGTGTTGTGATAGGTCAAAATCAACAGGAAAAGGCATTCTTTGCAATCAGAGATTAATTAAACATGAGCAGTACTAGAAAATTTATATTCTGAAAATAAGCAAACAAGCTAAGAAGCCTGCCACCATTCCCCAAAAAGCAGTCCATGGAATCATGCATAACAGCTAAATACAATGAATGGAAATTCAGTGTTAATAAAATTAATTTCAAACAAGCAAGCTAAGTGATTGACTTACAGGATCAGCTGGTGCAATGTTAGAATCAAATTGGGTCAGAGTTTGTGAGCTTGAAGAGCGTTCGCTAAATGTCTCCCACTGCTGAACAGACAGAGGAGAGAAGTCAGCATGATGAGGAAGATGGGAGTAAAAGATCACTGAGGAGATTTAGCATAGTAGTTCAGAGGTTGCACTGGAAAGAACTATATTTGCACAGGACAGTACTTCACTTGGGAAGCACACTGATACATATTAAGTACTTCTATTTCAGTCTGAGATTGTTGTGGAACCAAGTTAGTTATCTGTTAATATTTAGCTTTACATTCACATTTTATAATGAAGATACAGGTGCTAAGGCAACCCAGAAGTACCTTCAGAGTTCGTGCTTGCCAATGAACACCATACAAGTAAAAGAATGGTTAAGCCATTCACACACTTTAAAGATAAAAATCAGAGACACATTGTGTCCATTTGTAGTCATAAAATCCACAGAATGGTTCCTCAGCTTTGCAGCTGCCAAGTTGCAGCTAAATATATTTAGTAAATTCTGATTTTCTTACAAAATCCCAGACAAGTGAACATTGAGCAGAGTACTCCAATCACACCAGTTTAGCTTGCCAGTGCAACCCCTGAGAAGTGATTCTACGCTGTAAAAGAGCATTTCACAAGTCTAAATCACTGACAAGGCAAAGAATTAAATTCAAACATACTGTAGATTGCTAAAAGCAAATAAGTCAATCTCTGAACAATTTTATAAGATATGGGCATGTGGTATCAATACATGGCTGTCAAGAATCCTCACGCAAACTGAGTCAAGTTACAGCCACAACTGGATCAACAAAGCACTGAAGTACATAAAATGAGTCTGATCTGGAAACCAGATTAAAAATCACAACAAGAGTGCTAAACTTGTTAAATTTTGGTAAAATAACAAGTAAATATTAAACAAGTTTCGAACACTACAAATACAAGTTTCAAAAATCAAAAATACAAAATTTTTAGTGCTCAGAAAATTTGACAAAAATTATGTTATAGTTTAGAAACAACTTGGGCATTGGACTCAATGACCTTCATGGGTCCTTTCCAACTCAGAATATTCTGTGTGATATTCTTGTCCCATCTCTTCAGGTAAATCAATCTAAATGATTCCAGAAGACATAGGACAAACTATATGGTGTTAGTCAACCTAATCTCATGTTCTTCTCTACACCAAACTATATTCAGTGAATAGTGTATGTGAACCAAGTATAAAACAGTTATTTCAGAAATAACTTCTTAAAGAAATTCCTAAATAACTGTTTACAATCAGAGGAAATGAAATTTAGAAAAATACTAACTAAATTTGTAATTGCTGTCATGTGTGGTAAAACTTCCTGTAGAGAAAGAGCCTTATCTCCTCCTTTCAAACTTTAAATTAGGGCAAAGATTATGGAATTCTATTCCTATGGGGGTGGGTTTTTTCTGGTCATTTGTTGTGGTTTTCTGTTGGTTTGAGGCTTTTTTTCATTTGTATTTGTTTTTAACACAGAAAACTACCCTCTTCACGGGCAGAATCTAACAAAACCTTTTTAGTAAGCATTCCCAACTGCTTTGTCCCTGTTTAATACTCCCTGCATTAAACAGTCATCTCTGTGTCACTCCACCTCCTTATGAAGAGGCAGCAGTGCAAGTAGCTTGGAGCTATACAGATCTGTTAGTGAGCCACTTCTCTCTAAGTCAGAAATTTAATGGCCAAGTTCTGGCAGCCTTTCTCCTGATTTGGCCTCTTGCATTTGCACAGCTGCTCATTTTCATGAAACATACTAATACTTATCTTAGGCCTATCACTACCCTTTTTAACTTGATTTGGCCAGGGGCTTCACAGTTACTAAGTGAGACTGGCAAACAGACCATTTGATTACTGAAATATTGTTAATTTTTCAAAAACTTCATAGGGCAAACAGCACTTATAGTTAAACAGTAAAATATTACTTGTTACAGATGGATGCTTAACCTTACTGTACTGCTCTAAAGCCACACTGCAGGTTCCTTAATTAGTTGTCCTTGGGCTCCCTAGCTAGACATGGACAGATAAATGCCTACACCTCCTGACTGCTCTAGGAAATATGCTGTTGTGCTCCATCCTGAAATACTACCAGAAGCCAGCTATTGCTAATTGCCTGGTTAACAGAAAGCTAAATATATTAAGAATCTAGTGGACTGCATCTGAAACTCTGCAAAATTTAAAAGCATTGACAGAGTAAAAAGTCATGCTAGGTAAAGCTAAAGTATTTGTCTTCTAGAATTGCAAAAATGTTTGAAAATTACTTTCAAAAGGTCAATTACCAGAAACTGAAAGTCTCAGCAACCTGAGCTGTTATGAATAAAATACCAAGACATTTGAGACAAGGTATAACAGTTGTGAACTTGAAAGCAAATCTCCCTATCTGTGTTAAAGATATGATGAGAGCATGACACTAAACAGTTTTCAACAAAAAATTTATAGTAGGCTTTCCAATTATTTTAAGCTTCCAGAACTAAATGCTCAGCCTTGAAACTTGGATGGAAAAGACATCTGAAGTGAGAAAAAGGTGATGAGTGAAGAGATGAGAATGTGAAGCATGTGATACCCAAAGTTAGGTAGATTTTCATGGTGCTCTTTATTCTGAAGTTTTAAACTGATGCCTTGGTCTATACTTGGGAGCCTCCAGTAACTGAGCCTGGCAATTGCATTCTATAAATCAACTATGAGCTAGAAAGAAAGGAGTAACCAATAGTTTTGAGACTAATAGGATGAAACTGCCTGGAATGACAGATAATCCAAAGATGCAGAGCTTTTACAAGTAATTCATTTGTTGATGACACTTATAAGAGGTTGAAAGAGGAAACAGACTGGTGCCTGCAGCAATACCAGAAATTTTTTCATGGAATTAAAACCTTGAGGACTTTGACCTGAGTCACACTGAACAGAACATGCTGAGGAGAAAGAAACATGCACAGCAACACATCTGAAAAATCAGAAATTTCTTTGTGTTAGAACAAAAAACGAAATATTTAGTTCAACTCTTATTTTAGTATAGTTAGTATCCAGTAGTATAGCTGCTATGAGAACTTTTCCAAACTTCTTAAGTTTTAATAGACTTTCAAAAAGAAAATACCACCTTATCTATGTGATTGGATAGTAAGTTTCATAAGACAAGATTCTGGCTGACAGAATTACAATTCACTTTGTTCCACTGGTGGAATTACCCATTTCAATTGGTTTGAGTTGCATTAGACACTGAAAGAATCTGTTCAATTATGATGCAGGTTACCAAATGATTAGCTTATTAAATCATTATTGAAAAAACAAGGGAAGGGAATGTAACTGTGCAAATACAGATGCAGGTATTTACAGCTTTTTAATAGTAACTGAATATCTGCTCCACCTCCCTCTTAAAACTACCAGCAGTCTGAGCCACTCTGTCAAACAGAACAACTAAGAACCATTACATAATTTCCAATGTTTTTTTATTTGGTAAGGATGTGACTATGAGGCTAGCATTTGCTCTTGCAATGAAGGGAAACTAACTTTGATCCTAAAAATGTGATTATTTTCTGTTTCATGGTGACTTTCCTCTGGTTTGTCTAAATCTTTTACTACCAATTATCTATTCACTTGAAGTTTAACAAAGAAAGAAAAAAAGGCCACAAAAAGCTCTTTTAACAGAAGATAATACTCAGCTACTGACAGAACTATCTTACATGTTAAAACAAGTTTTCAATTGTTATTGAGTCCCAGATAATTGAAAACAGTTTTCCAAAAATAATTTTTTCTCTTTGTCCCTCCTCCCAATGAAAAGCCTAAATCATCTTCATACATGGCTGCAGTCAGAAACTCATTTGAGGATCTGAAGTAGCTCTTAGAATAAAACACTGGTTTATTCTATGTCAGAGGCAAAAATGTTAAGAGAGCAAAAAGAAAAATCTAGGAATCAATCCCTTACAGGCCTTGTAAGCAACAGACATTTGTGGTAAAAAATAATATAAAAAATAATGTTTGCTAAGTTCACTTTCAAATTCTGACAAAATACAGCTCTACTATAGAAGACTGCTTATATAGCAAATATGTATGCTTAAGGATGCTGAAGCAGTACATAACAGTAAAAATTTAACATTTAAATAAATTTAGCCAATGACTGGCTTCAGATTCAACTCTTGAGTCCCTGCTTCTGAAACAGACCCAGGGTCATGACTTCTTTATGTTACTGGTGATATTTCAGGCTAAAGTCACCTCCAGAAATAAGTCTCAATGTCCAGATCTGTCAGAAACTTATTCTGTAGTTTAGCAAAAGTGTTTGCTAAAGAAGTTCTTCAGAAATAACAAAAACCCCCAACAAAAAACATGCCCTAAATGAAAAAAATCAGCAATTAATTCAACTTTTCCAAAACATGCTATAATTCTGTGATTAATATAAAGCTTAATTAGCATTAATGACAACATTTTAAATAGTAGCTTGTCTCACAATGAGATAGAAAAATTAGAATGAAAACATTTCTTCTACATTTTAACACAGAACCTTCTTGCGTCTTTTGTCCTGCTAACTGCTCAGGATTTGTGATCCACAATTCACTTACGACAAATTATGGATGCATATGCAATTTAGTTATTGACTGGCAATGAAATAACTCTTAGATAAAAGTGCTCTAACCTCACTGCTCTGATTCAATTCTGGCCAGGTCTGGTTTAGGGATGGCATTGATGGAGACTTGCTCGGAGGTGCTTCTGCTGGAGAGCTGGAGTAACCTACCTCACCAGTCTGTTCCCCAACTTCTGAAACGACAGGAATCACTATAAACAAAAATCACAAATTGAATTCTGTTTATTTTTAGAATTGCTTACATCTCGTGGAAAGTGCAAAGTACCCTTTGTTTTCATCTTTTTCAAGTAAACACTTCGCAGCAGGCAAAGCCCAAAAACCCCAACAACTCTCATTAAGTTAAACACACTCTTTATCAGGTACTACTCTTATTTTATGGATGTTTTTGAAAATTACACTTTGAAGACTACTCTATACCATGCTCTCTCCCAGTACTTCAGCCTTTAAGTATCTTTTTCCCATTTTGATTACATATAGAATTAAACAGGCTTTTTTACAGTATGAGAAAATAACTTCACACTAGCGTTTATTAAATCAAATCCTGCACTAAGCATTTCATCTTACAAAATAAAGTATTGCCCTATATGAAAGGTCAGAACAAAACCAGTATCTCAATGCAAACACAAAAAAAATATGAAAACAGATTAAGAAAACCATTCCCTTAAATTAGTCCCCAAAGAATTTTAGTTTCAAGCCTCCTTACTAAAGCAATGGTGTTTCCATTTGCATTTTGCAAATCGAGTAAGTCTGCAATTGTCCTTTGGCACTGTTTAGTTTTCTTTCAAAGTAAATTTGAACAGCAGATCAAGCAATCTGCCTAACACAGTAAAATCCTGCTTACAATGTCTTCATTTCTAAATATCACAATGCAAGGTAAAGCCAGGCATTAAGAGCCTCAAAAAACCTGAAAGTTCAAATTACAACTGTTCCACGTATAAGTAACAGGAACAGTTGAAAGAGTGGCTGATAAGTAGCTAGACATATTAATGTGATGTCAGTAGTCCACAGAATTAAAACTCTGAACAAGATAAAATACTAAACAAGAAGAAAATGGTTTAATTAAATTACCATTAAAAAGGACTGCTTCATGGGTATGTGATTGAAGATGACTGCTGCAAGAGTATGTTGTACCAAAACTTGACCAAAATTTATGAAATGGACTGATTTCAGGTTCCTGAAACCTTCTCTTCTCAGCAGCCTTCTCTTCTGCTAAGACAAGTCAATATTCTGCTTGCTAATTGTCATTCAGAAGAAGCTAATAACATATCCAATATCAAACTGACACTGAAAACACTTGAATACTTGAATAGTCAGTGGTGACCACCTGTACCTCTGAAAAGTAACAACCTATTATGGTCTCCAAAGAGTGGCCAGGGACAGCAAGAGGCACAGCCAAAACACTAGAGTCAAAAAAAAATTAGTTGTGCCACCTTGAGGTCAGGGGCTGCTGAGGTGCTACTGACATGAAAAAAACACACAGAAATCAGTAACTCAACACAGAAATCAGTAACTCATCAGAGTTTCAAAGGTCATGTAAATTTTCTTTAAATAGCCAGACATGAGGCCATTTCCATAATTTTTCCAAAATCATGCCCAGCACCTAGCATCTTGTATTGTTTTCCCTTAGGCAAAGCAGTAAAAATAGGTTACATTGAGGTGTCAATGTCACCAAGTAGTCAAGCTGACATGCTGTGGTCACTGTAAACAAAATAATATACTAAGTCCAAAATATGTCAGTGGCAATATTTTGGAAATAAATATTGCACTTTAATTGCTTTGAAGTGTAATAAGAATTAAAATTTTCTATTAAGTTAATAACCTCAAAATTCTTATTTCACTAAGGGTATTCTAGATAACTGAGCTAACTTCAGTGTTAAACACAAAGTCAAAAGATAAGGCTGAAAATTGTGAATAGACTGCATAGCTACCTGTAATTCAAAGAATTCTGCAAATACCTATACAAAACATGTATAAGACATTCTATGGAAAATTTTAAGGGTTAAAGTAATTGTGTAAGACATAAGGCATGGCAGATTGTTTTTCTTATAAAGAAATGGCATTGTGGTAGCAACCCAAACAAAAATTCGCAGAAAGCAAAACTTGCTTATCAACTTTTGTAAAGGTTGGTAGCTTTTACTGAGATAAAACTGAGTTAGAAGGAATTAACATTCTATAAAGATTTACTGCTGTACCAGAAAAATGTCCAACTATACAAATGCTTAATTATACAGTGAGTCTGTGCCATGTGAGAGAAATGCATATCTCTAGTCATGAAACCAGATGTAAAGCAAGACCATATCTTAAACAGGTTTGGAACACCTGCAGCTGGTCACATACTGGACTCACAGGGGCTGATGGGGGAGAGACTGCAAGAGCAGCTCACAAGACTTCTTCCTTTCCTGTCTGAACCCAGCCAGAAGGTGCAGGGTGCCCTCTGCTACTTCTCCTTCTGCTGGCCACTAGTCCAAAAGTCAAAATGGAAAAAGAGCAGCACTTTTTAGTGCAGAGAAGTGCAGAACATTAATGGGAAACTTTCTAACAAAAGAACAGGATTAATAATGGCATTGTCAACATTTTTAAAATAAAGTTTGCCATCTTGCACATTGGTTTAAAAGACATTCAAGCAATTAATCTTCAACAGTTTGACTGTACATTATTCATACTGAGGCATGTCAGCAGAAGATCATCAATCATTTCTTTCTTTGAGAAAGTTTTATCCCATGCAAAAAGTGCACTCAAAAAGACATTCTGTGTCATACTTTCTAGTTTCTATTCCTAAGACAATTGTTGGAAGAAAGCTTTATTGAAATACATCTTTCACGGGAACTAAAATGAAAAATTATTACCAAAATTTAACTGGTTCATCTTTCTAGGCTGATTTACAGTCCTTAAGATGAACTCCTGTAATTCAACATGTCCAGTAGACAAATCTACCACTAATTTTTAAATTAGTAAATGTATGCTGGAGATTTGGACTGTTGTCACTAAACATAAAACTGTAGCCACATCAATCACCTTGTCTAAATATGTTATTCAACACAGGAGTTTTGGTGATAACTCATGTTATGTGCTAGATAAGATTAGCTATTTCCAATGCTGCTGACTCAAATAAATAAATACATAAAGAAAATAAAACTAATTGGATAAACCTCCACAGGTTTGCAGGAACTTTAATTTTTCACTGTAGCTCTTAATAACTGCAGAATAAAGTATCAATCAGATTTTTGTATTTTTTAAGCACAGTTTATGTAGCAAGGTAACCTTTTAATATTCATTAGAACAGGGTAACTTCCCCTTAATACCAGAGGGGAAAAACTTTTAACAGCAGTTTTCCCTCAAATTTAAAGACCACTTTGTACCTCATGAAAATAAGTCAGAAGTTTTATATTAACAAAGTTGCCTGTAAAATGAGAACAATAAACATACATGTAACATTTTTTGTTTAGGTCTGATGTATAAAGTTTCCAGACTACTCCAGCTGAAATCTACTACCAATAATAGCAATAGAAGATCAAGACAAATATAGTTGTTGGGTGTGGACTTTTGGGGGGTTTTTTGGTGGATTTTTTTTTTTTTTAGTAACAATGGTTTATAGAAATAAATGTTACTCCATTTCCTTCCAAGAATTTTGCTTGATCACCACTTTAACACAAAAATAGAGAGAATGGGAAGGTTTTAGACATTTGCTAGGTATTACCCCCAATAACTGCAGCTATTTCTTCCAAATGTCTTCATCGTGGCAAAATGCTTACTCATACTGAAAACACTTCAGCGACAGCTCTTTGAAGAGCCAACCTACTCCCACAGAAAATGGGTTCATCATTAAAGCAGAGATAAGAAACACAGTATCTAGTTTAAGAACTCATCAATAATTTTGAGACTAAAGTCTTTGACAATGTACAAACACAATATGAAGAGACTCCCTTTGAAGAGTTTAGTGAAAAGAAATAAAATTCTAACAAATCATAGTACCTGTGCACTCACAATATAACCTGACTTAGCAAGCAAAGACTGCTTGTTAAAAAGAAATCTGAAGAAATTTCAAAACAGTCAGTTTCCTTTATCTATTTTAAAAGAGAAAAAGTAAGAGGGCCACAAACATCCTGTTTTTAAATAGCATTTTTACATGGAAAAGTGGTTTGTTTTTCACTTATGGGACTGAGTTTTTGGCACATGTTAGCAAGCAGAACTCATACATTCAGTGGTTTTTCTGGGAGTACCCAAAGGCAAAGGACCATGTGAAGAACACCTAGGTGCCAATACAATGAAGGATCAATCTGCTTTCAAGTCAGGAGTTGAATTTTTTAAAAAAAAATAGTCTGTGGTACTGATGACTCACTTTTAAACACTTGTCCTGCCCTTAGCATTGAATCTGGGAATATTTTCTAAGTACCTCTGATACGTAGAAAGTCATGCCATATTTTCACAAATGAGGGTGATTAATTTGAAAGCAAGTCTAAAGTATAGCTGGACTGGGAAACTGGAATACAATAGGTGGTCATGAATAAAACCCATACTGTGACAATTTTGTCTTCCTAAACCTTTAAAGGACACAGTCAGTATTTCCAGATGCAATAGTGTATGTGTACTGTTTCTAAATAACTACTCTCTACAGAAATATGTACATGCTCAAATTAGCTTTGAGCGCTAAGACTTCTAAAAATTGCACAATGCTTTACTTCATATTGACAAATGCTTTCTGCTCACTCAAACAAGTATCTGTTGATACACTGTAACAATTACACCATCATTTTAAAACACTGACATTTGTGTTGAACTCGAATCTTACCCGTTGAGTCTTCCAAATCAATCAGTTTGGGCATTAAACTTTCAGGTAACTTTTCTGGCAAATCATACCCATTCTTCCTAGCAACTACCAGATGAAATGCAGCACAGAACTCGTCCAATGTCAGTGCACCATCTTTATCAAAATCTGACAGTTCCCTAAGAAGGAAAGCTTGGTATAAATAAAATTTCTAAAAGCTATTTTTTTCCAAAAGACAGGCTTCCATTTTGCTACTTGGATGAGTAAAGTTTATCGTTCATTTTATCCTACTAAACATTTCACATTAGCACTACATGCTTTACTCTTCAAGATGAAAAGCCTTCATTAATAACAGCTTACAGATCATTTAAAGTAACTTTAAATCTCTCCTGGCTTTTAATCCATTTAAGATAGTAATACACAATAGTACTGGCCTCAGAGTTTTGGCAAAGTATACTACTGAAATTATAGTGGTGAGGCAACATGATTTATTTTAAATAGGAAAATACCTGAAATAGAAATCACTGCACTGGAAGAAAGATAGCACCTGCCAAGGTAAGCCATTTAATGATAGCATGCAGTGATGCAGCACAAATTACAGATACAATGAAATAGAAGATCTGCACAAACTCAAAGATAAACTTCTCATCATGTACCACAAATTGTACTAAAAAAATATGTGAACGTGTATATTTCATTTAAATTTACTTAGACATAAATGAATGAATAAATATAGATAAGGAAGTAATTATTTAAATTTAAATGAATTTTTGACAATAAAACTGTCAAGTAAATTGCTTCTAACTCTGAAGAGTTTGAAATTTTCTCGAAGTGCTTCATAAATAATACCAGCCTAGATCCATTAAAACCCAATAAAGTAATATTGGCATAAGTATGAGCAGAACTGAACATAATAGTGTAGTAGTGAAATTTTACTTAGCGCTTTCTAGTAAGTAATTATTAGATGTCTACTAGATCAGATAGCTGGCATCACTCTAAACAGTTATCATTAATAATTATTTTAAATAATTATCACACTTACCAAATATGAGAAAGTTCAAGAATAGGTAGTTTTGACTTAGTGAAAAATTCTTTAGCTGCAGATCCTGAAAAATGGCAACAATCGTTTTTAAGGCAAGTGAAATCATTAGAAGACTCAGACTCAACGTATAGTAAGTAACTTCTCACTTGTAGGAGTTATTTAGCAAGGGTTCTGGGGAAAATGGCATTAATTACTAGGGTTAAATGAAGGAAAAAGGTGCATTAGTTTCTAGTCTTTCTTGAATTACACTGAACTATAATAGAAGATTATCAGCAAAATGCAGAACTTCCTTCAAATTAGTATGCAAGCCTAAGTACAAAACAAAGTCTTTGTAACAGAACTGATGCACCCACAATTATATTTTTAAAGAATAACTTACCTGGTATAAATCCATTTAGATCAGGTTGAATGGTTTTAAACTGATTAACATAATACTGCCTTTGTTCATCAGTTATTTTCCAGGGGTCATCATAACTACTTGATTGCCTACGAATTTCATTTGCTGTTGTAGCTGATGCTACAGTTCGTACTGTTGTCTGGTCCTGAAATGAAATATTTTTCCTCAGTATTATCTACCTAAAATGCTTCTATGAATTCTCAACTTCTTGCCTTTAAAATATAAAACATAGTTAAATCTCACAATAGTTTAAAAACTACAGGAAACCATCAGCAGATTGCATCTCCGGGTTAATGACAGGGTATTTTTGCACACTGATACATATGGAATGACTGCAGGTATGTAAGCAGGAAAGTATGGCACATATGCATAAAAAGCTAAATACAAATGTTTTAAAGTCATAATTGTTGACATTTTTTAAATTTGTAGCTATTATTTAATCATTCCAAATTAAGGCAACTCAATGAAATAAGTATCTGTTGGGCAAATAGCACTGAATAGAGTACAGCACAGATACACAGTAAACATCTGCAATGCAAATTATGAAGGAAAAAAAAACAAGGATTGCAACATCAATCTGAATGAAGCAAATCAAATACCAATAAAGTGTCACACCTGGACAGAAGCAGGATGCATGGCTAAAAGAGCACTGGTTGGTGGGGTATCTGCAAAACTGACCCAATTTTCTTGATGGGGTGGTGGTGAATGGCCAGACCATATAGGATCACTAGAAGTAGATGAGCCTGAAAGTAGAAGAAACATTTCCTTTTCAAAAGACAACCTTGAAAACTAGAAAGAACTATGGATATGGCAATATATCCTGTCAGGGAGACATACTCTAGAATGATGAGAAAAATGAAAACCAAAGTACATGAAGGTGACAAAGTTCACCTTGCGATATCTCACTCCTGGAGATTTTTACATTATTTAGATTCAATCTGCACTAGAAAGACAGAACTGAGGAATGAGCTTATTGCAACACATGTAAAATGTAAATTGCATTTTACCCATTTAATGGGTTTTGAATGAGTTAATAAACCCTTCACATTTTTATTTAATTGAAATAAGCAACATTTACTTGCATGGACAAATACTATTTAAAAGTGGCATATGATATCAGCATTTGATTTCATTATCAATATTAAACTTTTTTCTGTTTTACATTTTACTTTGCTATTCAAAGAACAAAGTCATGAAAATTCCTTTTAAGAATCAGGGATTTTGGCACAAGACAGTCCTTTTCCTCTACACCATTTCTACACTAACTTAACTCAGTTGCTCAAAACCAGTCCAAGAATAATAAAAAGCATCCATATAGAATGCTGATATCTGCTGTGTATTAACTATTTGGAACACAACAGTTGAGATTCACTAAGTATCCTGCTATAATCTACTTCTGAAGCACTGCCAATGTTCAATGTCTTAATATTAAAATAATTGATGAAGCAACTACAGAAAGATATGGCCATCCACTGCTCTACACACAAAAACATCAAAATTCTTTAAAATTGCAGTTGCAAATAAAAGATTTGAGGAACTCAGATCAGAGACCAAACAAACCATTTAGAACAAGTCTAGAAGAATCCCAGGACTCCATTCTATTCCTCGATTCCCGAAAAAAAATGCTGAACTCCTTAAATCTAAACAACATTTGTGAAACTGATGAATCTACTCTTTTTCACAAGTAAATCTTTCTCTTGAATTATGCTAAATAAAGTCAGATAATAATTTTTGCCTTATATGTAGAAACAGACTTCCTTTTAAAAGACAGGTCAGCTTCTTGTGAGTTTCTGTAAGCCCTCCACACAACAAGAAATAGGACACCGATGTGATAAATTTAATCCTGCTAGTAAGATTTAATTTCAAGCAATAAACACCAAGAATTTCTTGTCATGATGCTGACTTAAAAAACCTGTTATGACAGGTCCATTTATATAGAGGTATTCAATTTATGAAGCTGACAAACATCAACAATCTCAGTTTCTTGAAGGCTTTATGACACTACACTGCAGTAAACAGAATGAAGGAAATCTGAGAGCGTGAGGCACGCTGAGGACTAACATCTTAAGTACCAGTATAATTGCTAGTATACAATACTGCTATCTAATATCTGGCAACATGCAATTACTCTTTCATTCCATAAATGAAAAGTAATAAGAAAAATGCTTAGAACAGGTTTATCTTTGCTCTTTTCCTACATACAGTAGTCATAATTGTGCAGAACATTTAATCTTGCATTACATTGAGTAAAAAGTAGTATTTGTAGGAGGAGAATTTTATCAAATTATTTCTTTGTGAGGATTTTTTCTTTTTAAGTTAGCTTTAATATGATGAAAAGGCACTATTAACTACTCATTTTGTCCCAAATTCATCCTCCACTTTTGGAACCTCCTGATATGGCCTGGAGCTTCTATGACTTTATCCAAAAGTGCTGAGAATAAAGGCAATACATCTGAGAATGCTTTATTTGCTTTGAGGTTCTTCAGTAGTTCACCTAACTCAAACAATCAAAAGAAGCTCAAGAGAAAAGTTCAGCCTCTTTCCACCTTGTCTCTTTCAGAGCTAACACACAGAGGCAGACAAGACCTCCCCATCAGTCCTACTGGTATGCCACACCCAAATTTTATTTCTGATACACTGACTTTCCCCTTCTCTGCCTCTCAGACACTGACATTATTACCACTAACTTCATAATGTTTCCTCCTCTTTCCCTTCTCCCAACAACTGGTCTTGGTACAATTCAATTACTATCCCACTTAGCAAAGTATGTTCCAAAGCAGTGCTCTGACAGCAACAGAGGTGCCAGCAGCACAAACTGTGATACCTTCAGAGTTCTTTACAAGTACTGCAAGAACTCTTTCCTTTCTCCCCTGTTCAAATAATACCAGCAAGAACATTTTTGCTTTACCATTCCTGTTACTTTCTCTCCAGTGCAATGTTTTAGACTCAGCATGGGATGGCTGGAGAACACTGGAGGAAGATTACTAGTGACCATGGAGACCTGGATCTACACACATACTCAGGGACTGCCACCAGCCAGTAACTCAATCTGACGAAACCAAACTGGAAATAGAGAGGTGGAAGAGAAATTGCAAGAAAATTGGGTCACAGAGAAGACTCTAAGCCATTAGCCTATTTTTATTTTATGATTTTTATCCCAAGGAAGAAACCCTTCAATGGTCTCTGAGCATCTGTGAAAACACCTGTAATATAATTAAATGGAGACTAGGCTTAAGACCAATTATCACATTTGAACAAACTGGTGAAATCTAATGCTCTATGTTTAGTACAGAGACCTAACAAATTCCTACAGCTGCTTTATATTTTCCTCTATCTTGAATATCTTACCTACACATTGATAACTTATGGAAAATTATCTCATTTCATGTGGAGTAAAAACTACCCCGTTTACTTTGAGATATAAATGGAAATGTAAGAAATACTCTATCTAGTTAGCATGTACTTTTCAATAACTAGACAAATATAGGTTTACTAGAACTAAATTTTCAACCAACTCTGTAAACTAGGAAGAGCTTTCCTTATCATCAATCCGTGGTGAAACAAAACCAGAAGCTGAATACAATTCTGACAACAAGATAAAATGCTGGAGAGCTCTTATGCCCAGGTAAGAGTAACCCATAACTTATAAAAAGGTCAATTATCATCAGTTATTGAAGCATTAACTAGGGGACAAAGGACTATTCAGTCCCCTGCAAGCCTGGTAAATATCTTAGGGCCCAAAAGATGCAAGGGAACTGCTAGCACAGTAGACATGTTCCACTTCCGTCCCTGAAGTGTTCACAAGTTACTACAAAATCCTTCCCAAAGAGAAAAGAAAGAAGTGTGGCTTAGGGCTGCAATTTCTCGTACACATTCAGATATCAACACAGAACTCTGATTTCATGCCAAAGAAAGCTAACAAATGTCCTAGGACAGAATAGACCTCAGATTTTTTTTTACTTGTTTTAGATTGTTATTTAGATACTATCAACATAAATATTCTGCTTTGCTTCCAGTCCCAACAGACCACAAGGTAATAAAAAGTAATTTTCACATTCTGACACACCACTGAACTATCATTTGAAGTAGGGAAGGGTTCTTTCTCCCAGTTTTGTCAACATCAGCAATATTCTAGCAGCTGGAGCTGTAGTGCAAAATGAGATAAAAAGGTTAAACTATGGACTATTAGTTTTTGCTCTCTTGTAACTATAGGAACAGGAAACTCACATCTCATATACAACTCTGCTTCCTACAAGGTGCTCAGTCATCCACTGGATTATTCTGTGAAGACTTTTCCAGACTGGAGATGCAAGCCAAAGCAAGGACAAAGCTGTTTAAATATCATGATGTTATCCTAAACTGCTAAATCAAAGGCACCTGAAAGATTTGAGAGATCAGGTTTTAACAGACTTTACTCTGATATTTCAGGATGAGACCTGAGGTAACTATAAATATTCTACACAGGTAATCAGTGTCTGTCGCTGAACTTTAATTCCTGATATTAAAGTAAAACAGATGCACCCTGTGGGGCTCTCTTTATAAAAATTCTTGAAGAGATGGTAACAAGCCTTGGCTTCTGATTTCATATTTGTAAGCACACAGTCATGACAGTGCCTCAGAAACCAGTAATCTACAAAGCATCATTAACACTATCCTAACTGAATTGCTGGACAAGACAGTGACAAAAAATTGTAAGATACAAATTCTTTTGCTCTGTTGAGATGAGAACAGGTTTTCTTCCTTAAGAAATTCCTAACTACAGCTCTAAGTTATGCTTTAGATTTCTAATGCAAGATAAGGTGTAAGATTTTTAAAACCAACAACTGAGTTATTAAATAATAATTATTCTACAGCCCAATTCAACAGAGAAAGCACTGGCTAACTTTGTTCATAGTGGGAGTATGAGGATGCAATGGAGCCTTTACTATGTCAGAATCTTCCTGTTTAAATACATGTTTCTCCAACAAAAAAAATAGATTTGATTTTTGCCCTTCTGGTTTAAGGCAACATGCTGTTTATTATTTGACCCACCAGAAAGATTTTCACACTTGAGGTGCCATAATTACAATTGACAATCTCATTGTGTGAAATGTTTGAGAAGAAAATGAAATACAAGCAGAGAGACCTGGGTTCTCATTTTTCTTGGATCACAAGTGAAATGGCACAGTCTACTGAAACTATAACACTTCACCTGGTTTCTCAAAAACATCTTGCACTGAAATCAAGATGAGCTTGTAGTGTTGATTTTAAGAAAAGTAACCAACAGTCCATCTGGTTCTATCTAAATGTCATGAGAACATAATTTTTCTATAAACAATGTCCTTAAAATGTAGGATCAAGAGAGAGGGGAAAAACTATGAACTGCCTACACCAGCTGAATTTCAAAGCAATAATTAATCACCTGCAGTGCAAAAGGATCATTTGCAGTACATTACAATGGTAATTTTTCTTAAGCTAATATATGAAGAGCCACTTTAGCATTGCCAGAACAGACAATCCTTCTGTAACAACATCTTCTAATTACTTTAAATAAACTATGAATGCATTCCAGTATGGAATAAAAAAACTGGGGAATACTGAGCTAGTTCAGAAATATGCTCTGACAGCTTCTCAAAAACTTACCCATTAAACATCACAAGGAAACCATTACTAAACTGAAATATTAACATAGTATTACAACTTTATTTTTAAGATAATTGTATTGAACTATTCAGCACTATTAAGAGTTCACATACTGTCCTGGACTCCTACACTTTTTAAGTAAGAAAAATTTCACAAGTTAATAATCAGACACGCTTGTATTTCAGCTTTAGAGAAACACAAATCAACTGAACTATAGGAGAAAAATTGTTGAGAAATTGAGTGCTGACATGCTTGGACTGAACCCTTAGAAGGAATCATATATGTAATGAGCAGAATGAGCAGACTAATTTTTTTTTTTTTTAATTGTAAATTGATTGGGACTTACTAGCTAAGAACATTCAGGACACTGGCATAAACCTCTGCCTACAACCCATTTCACTTCTAAAACTTTATTTTCTTATCCAGTCAATTCTAATAGAATTCCTGTTCTTCCATGGATGCTTAGAAGTACAGAATGACAATAATTGAAAGGTAACAGACCAATTTTGGAATAATCATAACTGAAACAAACCAGGCAATCACAGTTCAATCTCAAACTACAGCCTACAAAGTGCAACTTACCGTTTAGCAGTACCATCAAAATCAAAACCAGAATTACAATTGCTCCCAAATTTATTAAGACTACCAGGGTATTAGAAAAGAGAACTTTTTAAAATAACACATATTAAAGGGGAACGTTTTTAAATCTGAATACAGTGATACAAGAACAGGAAGGGTCTTCATGTTAAATGAAGAACATGAAAGGATGAAAAGCTTCACAGAAACAAGTGGTTCTACCTTGCCAGACTGGAAATGCAGAAGCTTCAGTTGTTTACATAAACTTTAAAGAAATCAAATTAATTGTTCTGGCAATTCAGCTAATCTACCAGTAATATAACTCAAACAAACAATACATTATCTTCTGCTTTCCCTTGAGCTCCCCACATTTTCAGGTATACTGACAGCTTCTGCACAATTTCCACAGGATTATCAGTTTTGTTTTTAAAAACTTTCCACTGGCAAACTTAAACACTCTTTCCCTCCCTCCAAACCCTTAGAATTTCCCGTGTGACACAAATAAATGGATCTGTCATATGCAAGACCACAGATTCCACAGTGCTGCTATCAACACAGACACGTGAACCTGCAAGAAAATTTCCAGGACTAGAAAACACAGAGATAAACTGCCCTAAGCTCGTTTATTATGCTTATTTAAGAATTCCACAACTTTGGGTTACAGCTGAAGCATAACAGGACATTTATACCTGGTTGTACTTCACTAAATGGAGCCCAAAAAGGCCCAGGTCCAGCAAGAGGTCGCTCATTATTCCCTCCGCTGGGATGGCGGTTGTGCTTCCTCCATGTATGTGGAGAGGTTGGTGGGGATTGCTGTGGTGAAACAACTGGAGATGTGGACTCCTAATAAAACAAAGGAATCTTTTCAGTTTTTTACTACATAACTAAATACATAAAAGCCTATCTGAAACCATTATTTCTAGAAACAACCATCACTGCAGTCAAACTCTCATTTTAGAAAGTGAAAATTTTAGTACTTATTAAAATGAGGGAACAGGAGAAGTCAGGTAAAGTATGACTAGGACTGGACACATTTACATGAAACAATGTCATCTAATGTATTTTTAACTTGGCATTCTTAAAACAACAGCAAGGCTGAGTTAAATGAGCTACAAAGGAAACTAGATTATAAGACTCACTTTCACTTGTGATAAAAGCTACATTTGAAACCAGGTCTCAAAATGATACTTACTGTACATTTTATTATCATACCAAATGTTCACCAAATGATTCACAGTCATTTACTTTCATTTAAAACAAACTATAGTTAAGGATTGATGAAAAAAACATTCACCAAATAGGACATTTGTTTTTTTAATATGCAAAAACACAGATGCAATTTTTTAAAAAGAATGATGCCATCTAGGATATACTTCTCTGCTGTACAAGGTAATGTTGCCCTGAAGTTAATGCTCACACTTCTCTTTAATCTCATATTGTATTATATTCTTCCTGAGCAGGTGTGTAAAGAGAGAATCACATGTGCAATTTCTACATGGAAACAGTTCTCATGAGACATTCAGATTACCAGTTTATTTCATTTCAAGTAAAATACAAAGGAAAAATCATTTATATTGTACAAAGGATTTATGTAGTAGAAAGTAATTTCTTCCCTATATCTTTATCTTTTGAAATTCTTGTTTGCCAGTTCTCCCAATCTGAACTGAACTGTATTAGTGAAAACAAGAAAAAGAAAGCAAATCTTGAACTCCAAATATCCTGAAGAGTAACAAAGCCAAAAATCTCAAAATCTGTTTCAGCAACACACAGAAAGTTTGATACTCTACATTAACAGGTGTTAACATACTATCAAGTACCAACAGACAGACTGAATGTAGGCTTCCCCAAAATTACCTAAAATTATTTACTTTTCCTAATATTCAAAGACCATTAACCTTTTAAAACAATATTACACCTACAGGAGTCTAAAAGTCTTTTAAAAACTAAGAAAGTGCCATAAACAAGCCTTTCTCCAAGAAAGGTATATTCTAAACACACATGCTTCCTAACAAAAAAGCTTTAGAGACAACAATGACTGGTTAATTTCCAATGTGTTGATGTAAACTTTTGCCTTTTTTGGCTCTCTGATTTTCCTATTCCCTGTGAAGTGATGCCACCTTGGTTGGTTCTACAGATATATTTTCTGGAAGTTCTCACCATCAAATTAGATGACCTCAACCAAGCTTCTAGGCCACAAAATTTCAAACTTTCCATTCCAAGTATTTAAATCATGCTCATACATACTGGCAAAGAGCTGTACAAAGTGGCTGGAAGCAATACTAATTCACTTAACTTCTAAGTGAGTGATCAGCTGACTGCACAGTCCATGTTACTGTTCCTCCACAGTTCCTCCATCAACTCAAGACACTGTTTTTTGTTGCAGCTACATGCCTTTCTGAAATTTGCCTGAAGATTGCTCCTTGTTGTGTTTAGTTGACAAATTTATTTTAAATGGCAAGCTGTTCTTATCCTCACTGATACATCGGGACAAGAAGGGAAGGAGTCAGGGTATCCAGAGTGCCACTTGCAAGATGGAAAATGGAACTGAGTTTGAATGGCTACTGTGCTTAGCACTGTGCAACAGGTGATAGGAAAACTATGACACTGCATCACTTAAATCAGTGAAAAGCTTCCTCTTCCACTGGCTTTTATACAAGCCATCTTTCATCAAACAAGACTTGAAGGATGTTTGAATTTTTAGACAAAACATCATGGAGTAAACCTAGAGAAAGCTATGCTTGGACACAGATGTTATACAGTTAATCCAGTACTCTTACAGATCAGATGGTCCAGAAGGACACAGAAGGAAACCTGAGCCAGACAAATGTATGAGTCTACCTAGAGGAAACTACTCGTTATTTCTAGTAACTGCATGTGAGCATTAAAACTTGACACACAGTCCTCATGCAGCAGCTCTGTCCTAGGCTGAGAACTGTGACTCTTCAGTAAGCCTCTGCCTAACAGATGGTCTTATGCTGCCAGAACAGGAAAAAATTGTAAATATGATCCTCAGCTTCGATTCTTCTAAATCTTTACCTCACATGTGGTTCATGTGATTCTGTAAAGCATGTAATAACAGTAATCAGATCATCAGAAGCACAAACATAGGAAATAACTAACTGTTTTCAGTGTGCAAGACAACATTATATCAGAATTCTGAACATTTACAGATTTCCCACAACTGATTTAGAGCTTACAGACTCCAAAATTATTAAACACCAAAAGCATGTCACCAGCTCTGATGTCAAAAAAATTCTGGAAGGGAGACAACCCACATCTTCAGTTTTACTGTCATCACAAGGCACACATTCCCAAACTAGTTTAAACTCAATTTAGATGGCATTACTGTGGCACCATCTTTCCCTTGTGCAATCCTAGTCACACACAAATACCACTCATGGCATTCATTCACCCAGCTTACTATAATCTTAAGAGAGCTAAAAACTTTAGTTGGTTTTTTTAATATATTTATATATACACACACAATTATGTGTGTACATATCAAATGTCTTGGCCAAAATACTGATGGCTTGATGCAAGCATAAAGAAGGAAGATGAAAGCTCCAAAAAGGCTGGGGAGGAGGCAGGACAGTAGAAACCCTGACTCCCATTCAAAAGCAGTCATGGGACAATGAGTAGAGATTTACTGAAACTGCAATTCCATAGGGGTTCATTCCGCCCCTTCTACATAGGTCATTAACAATGTATCTGCCTTTACAGTGGATAAAAAGTTATCCACCTCATACACTCACAGGGAGAAAGAAAACATGGTTTGTTGTACAGTTTCCATTTCAGTTTAGTCTTGAGCTTCACACTTTAGTAAACAGAGTTTCATCAGAACCAACTCTCATCCTCAGCTGCAAGATGCATTCTCATAAAGTGAGAGTGTTTTGAGAGTTTATGAGTGTTTGTTGCAACTGAGCAAGTAGGGCTGTTTGCTTTCACCTGTCCAATCTATTAATAAAAGAAATTAATTTTCAAAGCCTGAAGCATCCAGAATCAGATTTTTTAAAGATAATTAGGATACAGAACCTAACTACCAGCTCTTCCAAACTGTAGCATGTAAGAACAGTTGGCATGATTTAGGTTACTGGTAGCTCAATCATTTGAAGTAACCCACTTGATCTCTTTGGGAACTTTGAAAATTTTACTCAGTGTCTGCACACCGTAGGAGATGTTTATTAGATAAGCTACTATTAAAATTTTATTTTTATAAACTTTTTTTAGTCTTTTCAATGCAATTATATTTAAACATTTAAACCACTACCTTTCATTTTCCCTGACAGATCTCAAAAATCAAAGCAATTACAGCATTCTGTATTTTACTATGTTAAGCCACTTATTTTAGCTCTTTAAATTATTCCAAAAAGTATCTAAATAAAAGTATATTTACATAAATGGTTAATGTTTTTATGTTAAATCAAATTAACAAGAACATTTTTGTCAGTAACTAATCAAAAAATAAGGTTATAGCTACCAGACAAAAATTAAATAGTGCACCTTAATTAAGAAAAAGATTTTCACATTTAAAAGCATTGTAAAAAAGCATTATCTTTGTCAGATTGGAATTACAAAACTGAGACTTAAGTACTCATAACTTGGATATATTTGAACTGACATGAAGTTACCAAAAAGCAGCATGTTAATTAACAAAGGTGATATAATACACGACTCTTAAAGAAGAGCCTTAGTGAAGACAAGTCAAACACGCTGGCATGAGGCAACACAATAATGTGCTAAAGGGACAACACTGTCCAGAGGGATCTCAGCCTCACAGGGGCATTTATAAACATACATGAGACAAATGAGTTTATAAACCTTTCCCTGAGTCTCACACCTCCAGAAGAAAACCTCCTAATGAGAATTCCAGAGGCAATGAAGCCAGACATGATATCCAAAGAGGAGCTTTAAAGGTGTTGTGATCCAGGTCCTGATACCACCCAGACTGCTTATGAGTTAGTCAACAGATCCATCATGAAAAAAGATTTATGTAGAGATGGCAATTGCATTGCAGAACCCAGGGTTTTGTAAATAACTGGCCTTCATTCCAAAGAACAGAACAGCCCAAGGTTCAATGAGAACATCTCCACTTGCACTACTACACATTTTTCAGGGGGGATGTGTGGTTCAGCCAATTACAAACTGGCTGGTCTGACCTCAGCAGTTTGAAAGATTTTAGAGGATTAGATTTTTGAGAAAATAATAATTAAACCAGAGACAAATGAAAAAGGGATCAATCACAGCATGAGAACTGGTACTTAAATTGGCTGGTATTTTTGGGATTTGCTCAACAAAGAAATCACACTACATTTAACCTGAAGCTGAGCATAACTCAGCAGGTTGTCATACAAGATAGTTTAAACAATGTGGATATTAATACAAGGATCTAAAGTGTAGAAGAACTGGCTATAGAAGGGGCAAAGCTGGATTGTATTAGAATGGGAATTACAAGATTGAAAGAAAGTTTCTAATAATGCTCCTGAATGGCTGATTGGGACAATAGCCTAATTTGATACTTTAGGTAACTGATTATACACACTACATAACATGCTGACTTATAACCTGTGGCAACAAATGTAAGGGAGCAGACAGGGAACAGTCAGACATCAAATTTTAAAATGTAAAATACAGTTTTTCTTGCATAATGAAAGTTAATACCAAAGGCCATAATGAGAAGATGCACAGGTCAATTACCAGACCCCTACAGTATGTCAAGTATGACAGATTTGCTTTATTCACAGCTGCCAAGGTATACAAGGTGAGATATATCAAGCAAAAGCAGGAAAGAACCCTACAAAATAGTATTAATACTGGTGAAATACCATTTGGAACGAGAAATACAAATGTAGCAAAGTATTTTCAATAAGCAGGAATTCAAATTGGATCACAGGCAGAGAAGGATTAAGGATTACTGGGAACTGCTTTATGAAATGAAACTGAGACTATAGATTGTTTTGTCAAGCAAAACAGAGCTAAAGTGGAATGCAATAGTTTTCCAGTAAATACTGGTAGTGCCCTCCAGCAAATGCTAATGACAAAGTTGTTAAACGAACAGACTGAGCTAAGTGGGAATTCCCACCATATTCCCATGAATATTCCCACAAAGGCCCTGGAGTAGTTTTCCCCAGCAAAGCCAGTGCAGAACAAAACGCTTTGCAGTTTCAGGAGAAAACCCTGATCTTTTTAAAAACTCATTATCTAATACAATTTCTCATAATAATAAAGGGTTAGATGCAAATGACATATGAGATCTTTTCCAGTTCTGTGCTTGTAAACAAATTAATACTAGGTACATTTTATCTGAAATAACCTGCTCAATCTACAAAACAGAAGTGCACAGAAATGAACTCCCGGCAAAACCTTAAAATAAAGTCACACTACTTTTCATAGAGTTGAAAGAACTGAAATCATCAAATTCTGTCTGCTACAGGTACCAAATTTGAGCCTCTCCTCCTAAGGCTGCACTGACACAGCACTAAATCAATATGATCTGGAGTGCCAGTAATATGCTTAATGAGCCAATAGGTAGAGGAGTACCTTCAGCTTTACCTTTTATTTTCACCTGGATCTAGCAAGGTTCAGCCTGCAAGCATTTGTCAGATACATGTTTTTCAGATGTCAAGAGTCCCAGTATCTGTTGAAGCTAGATACCCCCCTTTCCTAGAAAAGAGATCCTGATCAACATTGGATCATACTTAACAAAATTGGAAAAAAGTATTTGCTTTTTGGCTTTAACAGCAAAACACCAAATGTCTCCAACATTGAGACCATTTAGTCACTTGTGACCTACTTTCAGAAGACACAAAATTCTTCCTAATCTCAACATTGCTGCTTCTTCTCACAAAGTTTCCAGTACACTAATATTTTTAGTAACTTAGCTGTATATACAGTGTGCTAGCATACCTATGTCACCAAAATGCTCATATAGATGTCATATTATCAGCAGAAGTGCTCAACTCTACTTAGCTTCTATTTTACAGGAATAAGAAATTCTGTCAGAAGAAAAAAAAGTTTTTATACCCAGTGTTTTATCTCCACTAGGATGTGCAGTTAACATGGTATCCAGTGAGTGACAGCATTTTTCATTACTCAGCTAGACTACTAAAATCAGTTCTGCAGCTTCCGTGACAGCTGGGCATGACTTCAGTCATCTTCTAACAATATTAAAAAGATATAAACTTCTGTCCAGTGCTATATTTATAACCTACAAAAGCTACCACAAAATGATTTATAGCTCCTCTTTGGAAACACAACCTGACTGTTATTTCCTGATTCCCTGCCTCCAAGTAAAATTTATTGAGGGAACCACCAAAATAATGCAGTGATAAAGAAACAGTTGTAGCTAGGACATTTCAGTAGACAAAATACTACGTGAAATTCTTCTACATAAATTATTTGTGATTATGAGACATTATACTATGCATGACAAATCTTACTAACGTGGAAAGCGGCATATAAATGAACCCAATTCCTATAAGATGAAGATTAAAATACCTTTTGATTTCATACAATATTTCAGCCATAACATTTTAAGAAAGCAATGTATTTTCAAGTGCTGGGCACATTCTAAAAGCCATGAACAGTTTAAGAAGAAACAAAACCCCAAATTCTTTAATGGAGTATCTAACTACTACATGATAAGTTCCATGAGTTAAATATCCAAGCTTAACTGACATCTTCCTCCAGAAAGAAGAGTAATCCCTACGAAGATGACACATTGTGATTTACTTGACAGACTTCATCCCTTCTCATACTCATCACTCAAAAAGGTGGCATGAGAATTTAGAATCTGAAACTCTTTCTAGATTTTATAAATCTGAATGGTATTTCCAGGGGAAGACAATTAAATCAGCAATCTCGATGAAAACATGGATAGAAGCTGTACCCATCTTTTATAAAATAACTCAATTAGAATATTTATGTGGTTAAGTGATAAACCTGGATTCAAGCCCCTTTCTCAGCTTATTTCTAACCTGGTATCTGAATCAATAAGTATTAGACTGGGACAAGAAGGCTGATTGAATGGGTTCATTATATAGTGAGAAGTGTAGCATTAGACACAGAACGTCCAGTTTTACAACAGGGTGCAAAATTAGACAATATTTCCCCGATGTTCTAGACCATGAATACAACTTAAAACTGCTGGACTCAACGCTGTGTTGTCTGTTACATTTGTTCCAAGTCTGTTTTCTGGGCCAAATCTCTCACAGGACTTAGATACAGTTTCTTTATTCTGATGATACAGACACACTTGTGTAAAAGAGAGATACTAAGTTGCTTCTACCAGCCAAGACAGAGAAACGAAATTGGGACGCACATAAACTTTTGAGCATATGTGGCTACTTTATTCTGAACTTGAAAATCTCAAACACCAGGTTTGTTTTTCTTTTTGCTATTTTAACAGCATGCCACTACAGATTCCTGTATCACTGTTCACTAAATAAACTCAACATCGTGATGGAAGCATATAAACCAGTTTGAATCCAACTAAAACTCCACCATCAGATCTAGGAATTCTGCAACATGCAAAGTGCTTGGCAGCTCTGAAATACACCTACCCAAAATCAGACAGCAAAAAGCTATCTTGAGACCTACTGCTAAACTCTCTTTTCATCACATTCCCCATCTTCCCTTTGGAAGAATGGAAGTGGCAGCCAAACACTGATTATGGATTTCCTCTATTAATTTACTTTTTCTTTATATTCCATCAGTCTAGGCTATTTCCATAGACACTAATAAATGTTTATGAGTGATTCCTTGATTCCCACAGTGACTATGCAACATCTGCAAGTTCCTCAATTCTTTACAAAATAAGCCCAGGAAAAAAGCATATCATGGGGAAGAAAACAGGTAATTCAATACATACACCCAGCAAAGTTTAGCATTTGTACTCAGGTCTTGTTTGTAGAAAAGACAATTTCCTCATGGAAAAAGAGCATAAAGACTGTAAACCCAAAGAATTATTTATGAGAAGGCACAGAGTTGTAAGTCTTCACAGTTTTTATTAATTCAGACATCTTGTCACTGAAGATGAAAGAACTGGTGAACAAAAAGTAATCAGTTTTCTCATTATTAAAACACATGAAAAAGCTATGTGAAAACTTCTGTCTGCTTTTCTGGTTCTTATTGTCTCTCCTTAACAGTTAAACCACTGAACAATAAAAAGTGAGGCAGAGTAAAGCAACTGTGAAAATTTACAGAATTTTTTCAAAATACAGTATTTCAGATTTGTATGTATTGAAGCATGTTGAAGGACTAGAAATTCAGTCTTCCATGGCACTCAGTACCACTGTTCCAATGACCACGAAATTGATGGGAACTATTTAATAAAAGAGCTATTAATATCATAATGACAACAACTTTATATTTGCCATCCTAACTTACACACAATTTCTTTTCTGTCTCAATTCTTCATCCATTACCACCAACATTTTAAAAATGGATTTTAAGACTTAATAAAAAATGTCTCCTACATGCAAGTATTTCAGAGGCAGATATGGTCTTTGTGCATAACATATACCAGTATGTTTTTTAAAGAAACTATATTGAGAATAACCTAGCTTAGAAGCCTTATCAAACTGGCATCCACACAAGCAAAGTAGTGATTAAGAATTCCACTTAATCTTTTAATTTACCTGTTGATCAGTGGATGTACGCTGCTGAACTGCATCATGGCTCACAGAGCCTTTTTTGACTTGTATCCTGCCAGGTGGAGGAGGAGGAATCACACCTGAATATGAAGCTGGGTTATCAGCATCTGAAGAATACAAGGCTGTGTGTCTTGACTCTTGTTCATTCTTTGACACAACAAATCTGGGAAGAGGGAGGTCCTTTACTGTCAAAAAAATATAGCAGGACATTTACTATGCATAAGTATGATGGTTAAAAATAAAAACACTTCTATTTTAAAGTTAAAATTTCACATGTTACTCAATTCCTTACACACTGAGACTGCTGCTATATCAAGCCAACACCTGGCAGCTGGAAAAAGCAATTATTCTGCATTAGATTTTACAATTCTGTTACCCAGGTTCTGACCTGGTACACAAAGATGACTTCACATTGCTCCATTACAGCTTTGCACTACAACTGTAAATTAAATGCAGCAGCAATCGGCAGACAACCTGGATTTGGCTCGTTTTTTGTTTGTTTTGTCAACTGAAGCATGATTTTCAAAATTTATCTACCATTTCTAGCACATACAAAGAATTAGTGTCTTCATACAGAATGGTTCATCATCAAAACACAAGCTAAAATACTGCAGTATATTCAGCATCATCTTTTGGTGAGCCAACGTCATGTTCATATTTACAACAGATACTAAAATCTAGTCATACCACAAAGAGTGTGACTATTGCTTAAACACATCTGTGCATTCTTTTCTACAAAAAAAGCTAAATTAGCTAATTGTGATACAACTGGAAACATTCCAATGTCACCTCACTTTGATATGAACATCTAAAACTCAAAGTTTCTACAAAATGCTAGGAAGTCCATTAGCTTTATGTACCATGGTTCAGAGTAACCCAACATAAAAATGAGGCTACGTAAACCTTCAATTTCCCACTGCAAGATTTCTACCATTTTTCTCCCAACTGTAATCTTCTCAGTGCTCCTCTTTGAATAAACATAAATTGTGAATTTGCTGTACAGTTTACTTGGAAATTATGTTTCCAACACAAAACAAAATTACAAGCATGGCTCAATTTAATTTCTCTTGTTGACTGCTTACGTAAATTGCTTCTGGTACTGAGAATGAGTCAGTGGTACTACAACTATATTAAAAGTTCAGATGAAATTGCATACTGTTTATTACATGAGCATTGTACCCCATGCTGCAGCAGGAAAGTAACCTAAATAAACAGCAAACCACAGCCAGCCAAAAAGTGAAAAAGTCATTGCATACAAGTGAAAATGTGTATGTTTGCAAAACCAGGAAAATACAGACAGCAGATGATCCAACTGACACAGGGGAAGTCTGTGCCAGCACGAGTTACAAAATAATAGAGGACTCAGAAGAAACACAAAATACTCTGTCTTCTTTAAAAGCAAGACTATATACATAAAGATTTGTTTAGCTGTACTAAGTTCCTACATGACTAACCTGCTATTTTTACCTCTCTCCTCTCTGACTTTTTCCAACAACATCAGAAAAATCCCATTTCAATGCTACAACATTTTTTACCATTCAGAAATCCCTCGATTATAAATGTGAGAGTTGTCATGAATGGAACTAACCCTTGATATTAAATATATTAAAGAGTTCCCTGTACTTTTTATGCCTACATCCTTCCTAACATTTTCTTCCTCCAAAATCTGCATTCCATACTTAAAAAATAAATCTTGCTTTGAAACAGACTGCACATTCATGTCTCATTTTTTAGCTTCCTGGAAGGAAAATTTTCTGGGACAAAGGAACAACAGCTTTAGAGGCTTGTAGTATAATAACTAATGCCAGTATTCTTACTCTACTGCCCATCTGAGTAATGAAAAAAGTACTTAAGAATGAGTTGGACCACATTTATGTTAGACTTAGTATTCAAAATTTGCCTGAGTTTCCACTCAGCATCCCAGATAAAGCAAACTTCTTGTCTACTGACAAGACACACACCAAAATGCAAAAGGAACAAGCAGGAAGGTGAAAGAAATTCTCAAGATAAAGGAATGAAGAAAATTAAGAAAATCAATGAACATGCATTAAATGGAGAGCTAAAAAGCAGATATCCAAAAATATAAACTTTAACTAAATTAAAATGCTTGAAGAGAGAAAGAGGATACAGCTTAGTTTGGGATGGCTCTAACAGTTCCTCTTCAAGACATCTTGGAGACAGACTGTAGGCAGAACTAGGTTTGCAAAGCTCAGAATCATTTTGTGGATCTTCAGCCTGCTGGATTTTAGTTGTTGAGTTAGCTGTTACAAAAAGGCCTGAATCATTCTAGAAGCAGGAAATTCATAGATAGGACTGGAACCACTGCTACCAAGGCAACAGACCATAGCTAAAAACAGTTATGGTAAAAATAAATGTTCTTTCTATTTTACTTGGTGTATTTTGTAGGCTTAGAACCAGTTACAGAAAATTATTCCTAGAAGTCCAGAAATCATTACAAGTATTTCTAATATAGTCATGAATCAAGGAAATTATCAATATGAAATTAAAGTTCCAATCACTTTATAGGAACATATTTTATGTTTTGGAATTAACTCTGTACCTTCATTCAATTCTTTCCTTCAAAATTCTTGTAATTTCTCTTTTTCTTTCTTTTAATTGAAAAGCTCCTTCTGGTTAAGGTACCTCACATGAAAATAAAACCAAGCTCATAAAATCCCTGGAAAAAGCCTACATGCAGATTTATCTTTCCCTTCTCCAATAGGCATTTGATGAGAAATTCCACAACTGTTTGATCAAGTCCCAGTTTGACCAATATTAAGAGTTGAAGGCTCTTTTTCCAGCTTTCTGACTTTAAGGCATTCTGCTACAATTTGCTAAAGCTTTAGATTTGGGAACATATCAGGAAAACTAGGGAAATGGTTTATAAACACACAGTGGCTTATAAACAGAAAGGAACTTGAATACTAGCAAAACGTTGACTAAAACAATGCACTTTTCCAAAAAGCTACAAAACCCCATGAAAGCAGTATAAACAGTTTGTATGAGTCTAGAATAAACATAACTGTGAAAGTACACACAGTGATTCCTTTCTTTTTTATAGCTTTGTCAAATACTTCAGTCATATCAGACTGTTTTTAACAGTCTCCTGAACTGCTGTTTAATCTATATCCTTTAGACACAAAAATCTCCCAAATCCTTTTTTATTTACTAGCATATAAAAATCATAAGATTATTCTGCAGACATGAAATCTACTAGGAGAGTCACTCTAAGGCAAAACTGTGCTCCAAAGATACTCTTATGAGTTGTGCACGACAGTGCAAGGGCTGTAGTGCCTTAAAACTCATTATTTCATCTTCCTAAGTTTCTTTTCATTTTACAGAACAACAAGGACATGGATTCCCTTATCTCATTCAGAAGGCTACAGGAGAGCCTCACATCAAAGCTCGTCCTGCTGCTCTGAACCATCTTCCTAGAATAAGTCTTTCTCCTGTTTCACCTATTTCACCACCCACACCACAGCTGACCTTTGAAAAGTAGGGTAACAGATGATTTGGCTGATAAGAGACTTCAAAGATCTTTTACAGGTCAGGTTTTTCACTAGGAAAAAATCTTAAAATAATCTTCATATCTTTTCTAAGGGACAAAACTGTCAAACCAAGGGTGAAGAAATGTAATGTTAGAAAAGATAACCTTCTGTTTGTCACAATCAAGGCTTCGGAAACCCAGCAGCTACAAAAGCCTGCAAATGCTGCATTCTCCTTCTCCTTCCAGTTTGCACTACACTCCTTTTAGGACTTTACTCAGAGGACATGGCACAAGATTTCTCACATCAGTAATCTATAGAATTAACTTGCTCCTACGTAGTAGGTACAAGTTGTTCATTTGTCCCACAGTGAATGCAATACTTATTAAATGAGTAAGGTATTTTTACTGCACAGTAAGAAAACATTCTCTCAGTCTCTCCATTTTTTTAAATTAGCAACATGCATTAAAAAACCATATGACACTAATTTACAAGATTACTCTGTAAGAACCTGCGACCCAACTACCAATAATTGCACTTAGCAACTCAATCCCCACTTCCCTGATCCTGTGATTTACCTGTATTTAAGCTTTCCACTCTTAGAGGGAGACCAGATTGGGCCACAGCAACAAGTTTCAAAGCAATGTAAAATTGACTTCTTCCAAAATAGCCAAGTCTTGTTGCACCACAGAGCTCCATAATCTGAAATGAAACACAGTTACTTATAGAAAGAAATAGAAAGCACAACTGCTATACAGATTTCATACATTTCAGAGTAGCATGCCATGTTTTCAAACATACTCAACTTGCATCCCCTTCCACAATGATGACCTGCAATCTCACTGAAGGGCATTCCAGTTTGTGCCAGATCACTGGTAAGATACTAAGCATGACACATTCCAAATGAGACTCTCAGAGCTAAATGATCCAGACTGCCTTTTTGTCTGTGAGCAGTCTCATCTAGACTGCAATGCTCCAAATGAGCATTGGAAATGCCCTTTGAACACCAGAGTGAAACACTTGTTCAAGTCAATGTAGCTCACTGCATCACTGCTCCTCTCTCCTTAACCACAGCTCCAGACAATCTGGTGGACAAGTACTCTTGGTAATCCTAATTACTGTTTCCACCTTCATATGCCTAGAAATGGCTTCTAAGCAGACTGGCTCCACAATTCCTTAGGGAGCAAACTGCAGTTGACCAGCATGAAGCTCCCCAAATAAACCTTCCTTTATATTCCTGAAGATGACTGCAACACCTTTCTCCAGTCATTGAGACATAATCCTGATCTCCACAACTCTTCAAAGTGAAAGATGGCTTGCAACAACATTAATTAGCTCTCTCAACATGCTCAGAAGGATCCCATCGAATTCCATGGATTTGATATTTCTCTAGAGACCCATCATCTTCTTGTAATACTACTAGTTTCTCTCCTTCAACCTCATCTCAGGCACAAAAGCCCGACTTTGCCTGTGACCATCAGTGCGGATCCTAGAAAAGAGATTTTACATCTCAAGACTAATTTACATCCATGAGCATTAATTTCTGTCCTCACCCTTCCCACCTGAGCTCAGTCATGTTCCCTTGTTGGCAAACCTGTTCTCTTGTCACATCTGCTCATTTTCCTAACTACTGGGATGTACTATTACTGGCCTTAGAGAAAGCTGTCCTGAAATGTTTCCCAGCTTTCAGAGGACACAGTTCTGAATGCAGAGGAGCTCTGCTTGCAGGCAAGTTCCAGCTGAAGAAGTGAACTCTATTTTGACATAGCCATAACTGAGCCACTTGATGCACAAGCTGTTAGCCTGTGTGCTTCATCACTGGACCAGAAACCAGACTTCAGTAACTCCAATGAATCAGATGAGATTATCAACTACAACTGAGCTAGGTACAGCTCAACAAAAACCTACTTTGAGATCTCCTTGCCATGCACCACTATTCTGGAACCTGGTGAAAATAAGCTGCCATAAAACCTGTTACGGGAAGGTGAGGGAAGTTGACAAACACTTAGTTCCAAAAAAGCCACAAGAGGATCAGCAGCTTTAGGGCTGTACATGCAGCTCAAATCCTGCTGGACAAAACCTATTGCATTAAATCAGTTCTCTGTGTCTGCAGCATACTTCATGCATTGTCCCACAGCTCCTCTGTTATTTCTATTTTCTCACTGTAGTATTTCTGCAGCATAATGTCTGGAGAGAAGCTGGGACCACAGGGCATTTTTCAAAATCCATTAAATAAAAAAAAAAATTCAATAAAGTTGAATTCAATACACTAATTTCAACAGGTTGGTTGGCCTACAAAATGTGCCACCAGGGAAGAAGTGACAGTGTAAATTGACAGATAACAATTCAAATAAAAACTGAGGCATGAACATCTAAATCTTTACTCAACCTAATGCCAAAAATAATTATACTGAGTTTAAATAACTAGCAGAGATAAAGTAGTGGAGATCCAAGAGACAGCTAGCAATCAAAACCAGTGTGACAGCAAAAGCAATTCTTTTTTAAAGCACTGTATGCTGTAACACTGATGGAATATCCACATACTTGACTACAAGCAAAATACAAAAGCTTGTAGAGTCAGTGGCCTAGCACCAACAGATGAGTTAACCAGGCTCTCATGAGTCTTACAAAAAGAAGCAATGATATAGGCATTTTGAGCTTATGGAATCATTAGGCAGTAATGACTTTGTGCAATTTCAAAGCCACTGCAGAACAAATTACTTTCTTTTGGAGCTTGTCAGTACTGCCAGATAGAAAAAAACTTCAGTTAAAAACTGAATTAATAACTAAACTACTGTGATGGGTAAGTATGAGAAATGAAAGGCAAGCATGGATTCAAAGTAAATATATATAAATACGCCAGATATAAGTATCAAGAAAAGCAAAAAGCTAAGGATACAACCCCCCACCCAACCCTCCCCATCCCCCCAAAAAAGAATGCTCTTCTGCTGCTAAACAAGTAGGTGTCAAATCCACTCACAGCTAGCTAACGGAATCCTCTGTTTCAAATACAGAATATGACCTAATTAGAAACGTGACTGAAGGCTGAGTAAAATCATTAGATGTAAACATCTAGTGGAGACTCCTCTGCTGAGTGACATCATCCCCAAACATACTCAAAACAGTGTACCTGGAAATTCCTTGAAGCAGGATTTAAACATGAAACAGGTAATAAGCTATATTGAAGGGGGGAATAATAGAAAAATTATCAAAGGATTGCTTCTCTGAGATTTAGGTTTAGGGCTTTCATCTGCTTAAGAAGAGAGAGGATAAGGAATTTCCCTAAAGTCTTCATGGAATGTAGAGCCATCATTAAGACAAAATGCTTTACAACAGTTTTAATCTCCTTAGATATGAAGAACCTGAGGTCACACTACTGCAATTAACTAGAGTAAGGCCAACAACTCTGTGAAGCTCCAAAATTGTTGGAAGCCCTTGATACAAAAACCACCCACCAAAAAACCCAAACAAACAAACTAAAAACCCACAAAAACACACCTCCATGCAGTAGCTGTAAACTATTAAATTGCATGCTCAGTCATCGTACTGCAAAGATGTAACAACAGCATCAGAAATACCAGGAGCTGGCACAAACCAGATATAGCTGGGAAGCAGCATGTTGTCAAAGGGCACTGTTTCAAGTAGATACCTTCTAGAGCCCTTACAGGTTTCAAATAAGAGGCCCTTGAACTTGGAGAGGTTTGTGAACTTTTACAAATTCCAGGTGAAGTGGAACACATCAGATCTCTACCAAATGCAGTGAAACACACTTCCCAGAACTCAGAAAATCTCTCTGGGAGAGTCTTCCAGAATATCACAGTCTCCCTGCCCCCAGGTTCTTCTACAAGGCAAATCAAGCCCATTATCTGTAAATATTATTCATGCAGAAGTACAACAGTATTTAAACAGGGATGACTTCAATGCTAAAACAATAAATGAAGCAACATGCATGCCACCTACACAGTAAAGATAAAAATATTTCATCTGCTTGGAGAGAGTTACTAAAGTACCTACTGTTCCATACCAGAGGGTGGCAAGAGGCAAGACCTGAAGACAGCTTTTGCAGGCTGGAAGTTACAACACACATGCTGCGTGCTACTGGGAGGAGGAGTGAACAAACTTAGAGGAGGACTTTTTGTATCATCTCACCCAAACTAGGACTGTGTTGATTAAAAAAGAAGTCTTACACCAAGAATATAAACAGGAAAGTTTTTAAACACAAAAAACCCCTACACAGAATCACAGAATAGTTGAACTTGGAAAGGTTCTCTGGAGATCATCTATGTGCTCCATTCCTCCTGCTCAAAGCAGGCTCAGCTACAGCAGGTTGCTTTGGACTGTGTCCAGTTGGGATTTTCAGTACTTCCAAGCAGGGAAACTCTACAACCTCTCTAGACAACCTCTTTGAGTGATCACCTTTACAGTAACAAAGTTTTCTCTTATGTTTAATTTTAACAAAGGCCATGAACAGTACCATGTAAACCACACACCAAAAATACAAAACAAGTTTTCACATTCATTACACAATATTTGATATTTGAGTTAAACCAAACCATATGAATATACTTGTGCTTTAATATTTAGAAAACAATTTTGAGTTTTACTGTGCATATTAACAATAGCCTTCAAAAGAAAAACAAGCATTACATTAAAAAAGTTGTTTACTTCAGATACAACAAAGATAAAGAATGAAATATAATACTTGCTTCAGTTTTGTTAGTTAAATAAAATGTAAATGATTATGGATTGATTTTAAATTTTTTTAAATCAATCATTTTTAAAATATGATAATTTAAAAAATTATCATATCAACAACATTATTTCTGTATCTCAAATGCAGCTGTTCATTGATGAGAATTCTAAAGCTCTCTCCAGACTGAAAACAGATGACAAAACGCTTTCCAATTTAAAAGTTTACTGGAACACAACCTCAAATTAGGTACTAGAATACACTGTCCTTCAACAGTGCTCTCCCTGAAGTCATGTACTCTACTCACCTCAGCTACAACAAAAATTAGCCACATCTCTAATTGTAATTCAGGGATGTGTAATGTAAGTTAAAAATATGTTTCCTAATCATTGCTGTCGTAGCAGGAAAAAAGCCCTGACCATCACTATGCACCAAAGAACTATGAAAATCTCCTTCATTCGTTTTTTCCTAGCTTGAATACATTTCTTTCTTCCCAATTCATCACCTTCTAATCACACTATTCTGCAACTGCTGCTACCTCACTAATTGCCAACCACAGCCTGGCACATTTTTCCAACTACAGTCTCTCACCTATTGTCAACTGGACAAAGCAATACTGATTAGTCTGCTAATATTACTTAGAATTTTTAACTTCTCTTCAAAAGAAACTTCTCTTCTCTTGACAGGTAGCTTCATGGATGCAACAGTTGTTGACAGCACTGTGCAACAGGAACAAGACAGAAGTGACAAAGATCCTTCTTTTGATGAGTTATTTTTAGCCAAGTCAAGTCTCTGACCCAGTTCTCCACACGGCTCCACAAAGCTTAGCACAAGGTGGGACACAAATAAAAAAACAATTGTAGACAGACAAAAAAAGAATGCCATTAAAAGAAACAGTTCAAGTACTGCTCTGAATTCTATGTTTCAGCACACTGCAAATACTGCAACAGTCTTACACCTATCCAAAGATCATTTGCAAAATGCGTCTGTGAAGGGTAACAAATACTGCTATATTTAATATTCAGTCCGTGTGAAGCAGAAAATGTTCACGTGCTGAACAGCAAGAGTAAAATTACCTCTAATATATACATTTATCTTATTAGGTACTTAAGCATTGTAGTAAATATAGTTAATCAGTTGATACTAAGAATTCCAAGGCAAGGAGTATATTTAGGACATTGCTATTCTCTGTTGCATAACAAATAGTAAGCTTTTAGTGATTGTTCCATGAAGACACATCACAGTCAATTCCACAAACCTGGCTTCAGAACACAGGCTTTGAAAGAAATAAAACCAAGAGTTCTGGAGGACTTCCAAGACACACACGCTCTCTGGCAGTGAACTATTTAGAGTCTCTTACTGTCTGAGCTTCTCCTAAGACTTCTCGGCCCTTGATTTTCACACCGCGCAGATCCACAGAAGCAGACTGCTAAAATGCCATCAGGAAGAAAAAGCTACTCATCAGCTTGGACAATTAATCCTCTGTAGATACTTAGAACTAAAATTTCCCATTCCACAGGTCATTTCAGGGTCAAACATACATCTGTTTCAGTTAAATGAAATTTCAGAATTAATCACATCAGAAATAATTAGCTGTTCAAAACTGACCCAGTATTTTAAGGCTCAGAGGAATTATTCTGTCCCTGTACTTTGGGATCTGTTTTACAAGCATACCCACTCCCTGAGTAAGGGTTGCCAGATTTCGAGTCATGCTTTCACTTTCTTAATAGAAAGGCAGTGAAAAGCACTGGAAATTTAAAACTCTGATTTATGACAGATAATAAATTCTTAACAAGTGAATATGCTGAACACTGCACACACAAACCTCACAGAACTTTTATTACTGGTGGCACTTTCTGAACCAGTTATACTTTAGGTAATTCCTGAACTCAGCTCATTCCAAAAGAGGGCTTTGACAACTCTTGTTGTTCCTGGTAGCATGTAGATTCACACTGCATTACTCTCATTTATTAAAGACACTTCCTAATGCAGTAGTAGCTTTTTTGATGTTTCCATTTGCAATCAAAGTTCATGGTCTTACTAACAGCTTCTGCAAAAGCTGTTACAAGCTCTACACGTGAATCTGACCTGCAGAGCCTCCCATACAGAGCTCCATGGCTCTCCAGAAGTCAGCAATTTCCTTCTGATTTGGTAGTACGTGGCAACCACCACCCATCAATCCACAAAGATGAGGCAGATGCACCCTACATGCAACTACAAGATTATTAGAGGAACTTAGAGGGGCCACTTTTCCAAATATCTAGAGTAATAGACTGTCCTACTTGACTACAACTCAAAGAAAATATTGTCATATACCCTAAAAAGGAGGGCAGAATAAAGAATTGTACACCCTTCTGATATGTGCAATAGCACCAACGAAGGAAAATACAGATACCCAGATGAACACTCACTTAGAAAGCAATACCATCCTCCCAAGCAAAAAGTCACACCTAGAAGACCTCAAAGCAGAGTTGCTCTTTGCTTGCATTAACATTTTCTCTTCTGGTGTTTTTCTGGCAGAGTAGGTTCATGAGAAAGACACTTTACAAGCAGAAATGGTAATAAAGAAGCCAGAAGAACTGGAAATTAAAAAAAAAATCCTGAACAGCAAAAGACAGCCTGGGGAACTACAAGAACCATTTCTAATTTTTGATGCATAAAGAGAGGCTCTTTTAAAGTGAGATATTCCACATACCTGTGTTCTCTTACTATCTAATTTTACATTACTGCTTAACCTAAATAGCTCCTTCATCCTCTGCTCTCAGCTGCAGTTCCCCATTCCTGAGCACTAACTGCTGCTCATGTATCTGGGCACACAATATGATTACTCCACTCAGTAAGCCAACAAGAAGTTACTGTGTTAGTTATTTTCTCTTTTATTAAACTGAATCTGTCTACTGTACAACCAACAAACACCCCAGCAGAGCTTCATAAGTTATTTACTCACAGGCTTTATTTACAACAGAAAAAATACAAGTTTTTATGAGTAAACTGAAATGAATCTTATAGCATACATCTCTCACTGGTCAACATCAGATAGCCAGAACTTGGTTTTAGGCTTGCAGTTTATGTTTTTGACAAGCAAAACCTGAAGCAGAAACAACCCCAGCTGGTACACAAGGAATGACAGTCTGTAATCTTTTGAGGCACTTGATCTTAAAGTCCAACTGAATACTTATGAAGACTAACCAAGTTTGCCCTTACCAATCTTCAAAATGTAATTTATCTCCCATAGCATAAACAAATTAACAGAACTACTTGCATATAATTATCAAGAAAGTATCTAGCTTCAGCAGGCACTGAAGAGATACTTCACAGACACTCTAATTGTGGATACTCCTGCCATGCAGCATTGAGTATTTTTCCCATAATACTAAAAGCTGAAGAGAGGAGCATTTATAGAGACATCTTCATTCTTTTCAGATCTTCTCTGTAATTGAAGCATTCCAATGACTGAAATTCTTCAATAATAATTATTTTCTTTCTCAGTTTTAACATTTTCCCCACACATCACCTTCCATTATTATGCCAGAGCATTACTAACAGAGAAAAACCCCAAAGAATAAGCACAAGCTTCTGGGTTTTTTTCCTACTGTAAAATGAAGATTACGGCATGCTCTGATCCCAAAATTAGTGGTCATGCTGTGGCCTGGACAAATGATCTGTTCCTGTTATTCCTGAGCACATCCATGTAAGTTCACCAGTAGCTACTATGTCCATTACTTTACACTCCTTTCCCATCCCAGTCTTTTTCCCTCTGAGCATCAATCTGTGCATTGTTAATTAGTTACTTAGCTTTGCCCTGCTCTCCTCCTCCCACTGAGGCCTACAAGCCTTAATGTGTCTATCAAAGTTTAAACAAACTTTGGTTAAAGGTCCAAAGACTGCACATTTACAGAGCTACATTTGAGACTCCACTGCTAACATTACGTCTTAAACTATTTAAGATGCTTCAAATCAGAAAAATCAAGTCATTCACACTGTTTCTACTAAATTCCCAACTACTAGTCTGTAGCAGGAGTACATCAGCACCTAATGCTAAATTTTACACAGCTCACTCCTGCTCATACTTTTCTGGGATTACTGAAGTTGAAAGAGATATTCAAAACTGAGCCTACTCATTGCTCTGTTACCATACTTCAGAAGCACTTTAGACGTCAGAAGTCAATCATTCCAGAAATTCAGGTCAGACTGTCATCCTTTCCAAGTCTTTTAACCTATCAAAACACAGTTTCTATATACAGTCAGACATGCCTAAGTTATGTTGTATTTTTTGTATAACAAGTGTAGGGATAATTTAACTCTTCAGACACTAACCCCAGGTGGAAAAACAAGCAAGTCATGAACACAATCACCAACTTACATTAATGTAGAAAGAATTACATGGTGGCTTAAGAATATCCTTCTGGTCACCAGAAATGCTAAAGGAAAGAGCATAAGAATGAAACATATTCTTACATTAATCATTACTGGAACTCCAGTGAGAAAAATCTGATAGCAACATATTTCTCCCACAATCACTTCTGACTTCAAACTCATTTAAACAAAGAGCAGAACTCCAATCTGATGTCTAGGAATTCCACAAGAAGGACTAACCTAAACCAGCAAATATTTATGACCTAATAGGTAGGAAACTTGTCTGCAAGGACTATGATTTCGAAAGCTAGTAAATACAATTGAAAAGTCATAGCGACTGCTAGCAAAGTCCTATAATTTCACAGTACCTGCAGTAACATTTACTGAAGATTAGACTAAGATGAAAGCATGTTTGCCATTTTTCACAGTCAGTGAAGTACTTAAAACTTCTAACACGAAAGAATCACTTTTACCGGTAAAAGACTAAATTTACAATCCATAATTTTGTACAGCCAACCTGATTCTAAGACAGCTGCATTTGCCTAAGGCCCCGATATTTCTGACTCTAGAATTCTATCCAGTTATGTCAGAAAGGATATTAATCACCCCTGCTGTCATCTGACAGCATGTTTAGAAAGAAAAGAATAAACTGTTTCCAAACCAAGCTGAGCTTTGATACTTGAAATTATCTGAGTGCTGTGCTGGCATACGGAATTAAGAGGGAATTATTTACTGTGTAAGTGACTGTACAGTATGAATACCAGTCAATTTCAAAGGCTCAAAACCAATTACATCAAGAAATCCACTAAAAACAAATATAAGTCTAATAGACTTAATCTAAAGGCCTAAAGTTTTGCCATTAGCTTCCTGCCTTTTGTTTCAAAAACAATGACTGTTCTCTTCCTAAATGCTGATATGAGACCGCTCCAAGTAATTAACTGTAAAAAGAAATTAATTTTCAGCCCACTATAGTCTCTGTGAAAGTAACATCACTAAAATAAACCTTTTTACCAGAATTCTGCAGAAACTCAAAGCATAATTCTCAGGATAAACAGCAGATTAAAAGCCATTCCTGGCACTAACAGAAAGTACACTCTTATGTATCTCATCAATCAAAGCTAACCTACTGCTTGGGTGAAAGCAGAATACTCTATTACAGTGACATTTGAAGGGAAAAAATAGGTGATTCACAAATTAGATATTTTTAACTGCAGATCCAAACTGCTTCTATTTACAACAGGTTTTAATAACTTTTCTGAGGACTGGGATACAGCATAATACATGCATGCAAACATCTTTTATACAAAAATATATAAATATGTAAAAATTATATGTAAATTAAGTAAGGTTATAATTTTCAAAGAGAAAATTACAAAGATTCATCAATTTTATGGTGCTCAGGCTAAAAAAATACTATAGATTAGTAACAAAATTGCTATAGTTAAAGGTATCTACACTGGAAGAATACCTTGATAATGACCTGTTGTGAATACTGCCTCAGAAGAAATCTAAACTAATTTTAAATATTTTCTATGTGACATTTTAATATAAGTTTTAAAATAATTTAAAAATACCAACCATAATGTATGAGTTGGATTAAATAAAGTGATTTTTTTTAAATTTGAGCTTGTTGCAGACTAGTTATAGCTGAGCTTTAGAGGGGAAAGCTTTTTACACAGAATACATTTTTGAAAGATCTAAAACTGCTGTTATTTTAAATATACTCCAAATTCATATGACTGAAAGGAAGGCATGAAATTTGCCATGTATAAGGAATTCTGGTTTCTTACCCCATCAGTTCTGAAAGAATAATAAATTCAGCAAATTAACCAGAATGAGTCTGAGTCTTCTGCATGTCTCTATCACACAGGCAATCCTAAGCACGCCCTGGCTCAGCTTCCACTCAAAGCTGGCATTTAGTAGCCTCTACTGATTTGACAAACAGGTAGTCTGTAGGGAAATTCACTGAAACAATAAAATAATTGTGAACAAGCTGTTATTTTCTTACATCCCTTTTCCTCTATATCCATTTTCCAACTAAGAAGCCAACATTTTAAATTGAGAACCTGCAATTTCCTTTTGCCATGTTCTGCCTATGGATTGTAATTCCATTTCTAATTGTGCTGCCTGTCAGCAGATGAGCTCTGGCATTTGAGGAAACCACCACTGCATCTTCTGTTCCCTCTATCTGCCAAAAATTACCACTCCAACAACAACAGAAGGCAGCACATGCCTGCAGCTCAGAGTCTGGACTTCTCAATGAAGCAGCTGCATCGTGGGTATGCACTTTCTTACAACTTCTGATGTGAGGGCAGCAAACTCTGACAGAGAGTTGAGGTACACAACCAGTTTTAACATCACTGAAACAAGACCAAGCAAAACTAATCTGTCTGTAAAGACTCCTTAGAAACAAACAAAAAGCTTGAAAGTGGCTAACAAGAGCAAAAAAGAGCTTTACACTAGGATTTTACTGGACTAATGGAAGCCTACTGTAATTGAAGTGACTGGGCATAATTGTTTGATTCATCTGTCATTTCAAACACTTTCCAACACTAAATTAGAAGTCAGGTAACACTGCTGTACAATGCCAGCACTGAAGATGACAGTTCATTCATTTTAGACAAAATACATGCCAATACTCACATATTTGTAGTTTTATAGTAGTATTGTATTTTAAAGCAAGATGCTTTGACTCATTAATTTTCAGATGAGTATCACATGCATCACTGACTTGCTTCTTGTCTGGTGAAGTTTCTGTGATTCATAATCAAGAGTACAAATACAGAAAACATTCTATGATTAACTCCTAAATGAGAATTCTACAAATCAAACAAAAGGAACAGCTACGATACAACAGCTACTATGTAATAAGTACGACTTCCATGCACAAGTAATGACTTTCACAATACATTTTTTGGCTAACCCTAGATTTTACAAGCAATTTCACCACCAGTGAAGAGACAGCAAAAACTGACTTTATTAGCATACATACATGAGTGTTTTAGGTCAGATGTGAAACATGCCTTTGAAGCCAATTTCCTGAGCACACTCCTCTGTGCAGCCACTCCAGAACAGGCAACTGCATTTCTTTTGTATAAAGCTAACCGAGAAGATACACCCTAGGAGGGCATATAATGAATCCCAGCTAACATTCACTGCACAGACCAAACTGCAACTCTAGCAAAAGGGAGCTTCTGAAGTGCATAAACACGGTGGATGACAGCTCCTCAGGATTCATTTGTGTTGTGTCACGTTGCTTGCACACACATCATCAATGAACACAAAACATCAACGAACGTGCAATTGAGCCACAAGCTGAGGCAAGTGAAAATTAAATTTGACAAAATCTAACTTTTGGCTGAACAAGCTCCCTGGACCAGCTTCACTGTCTGTCTAAAGGAAGTCAGAGCCAGCTCCATCTTCCAGCGGTTTAAGCGACCACAAACCCCATGCCAGGTCACAACTAAAATACCCAATCACTCTAGAACAAAGAAAGTTCTCTACTTCTCCTCTGTTAAAGAGTTTTCCTGCCTCCTTTCTTGTGCTAGCACTAACATTCATTCAACCCCACTGTCACCTGAGTTGTAACCAACAAAAAGCTGTGATTATTTTTCTGCCTACACAGCCCCCGATGCCAGTGTACAACAGCATTGGACAGGCACGAGTGTCTTTGCAAGGAGAAGGAGCACATGGCTGAGGGAAGACAGAACCACCTTCTTCAGTGCCAACTCACCATTAGATTTTTGTCAGCTGCAATGTGAAACCACACCCTGAGAGCGATCTGAAGACTCCTCACTGTTGTGAAGTAGCTGGACTCCTTACCCCAACATATGCACTTTTATTTGCTCTTTTATGCAAGTCTTCTACTTTAATGCTCATTTCAGGGATGTGCATAAAAAAGAAGAAATGTGGGTTAATAGAGACTGGTATTCTCACACATGCATCTTTGGTGTGGTATTTTTATTTTGATAATAAATCTGTCCTTTTGTAGACTGTCCTTGTGCAAAACAGGTATCTAGCTTTTCCAGGATGCTGTAAGCTTGGTATTCAACACCCACAACTGTTTCAATCTTCTATATGTTCATTTATCCTCACTTAACAGGCAGCTGACAATGTCCCTCAGAGGGAGAAATGATATTGATTAGGAACAGTGAGACACACATTTATTGTTCCTGTGAGACAGCTCTCTCACAAGGACACAACTATTTGCAAAAAAGGTGGCACATATATCCAGCCTTTAGACAACAGAATTGCAAGTAAAACAAGTTAAGAGTCTAAAAATGCAACTGTCAGACATTTTCATCTCCAATGCAATCAGTTCTGAACTATTCAAAGGTACCTACCAACCTGTAGTATTGAAGTGGAAGAACTCCAAGGTAGTTCCTCAGGACTACTCTTGGTCCCCCTGAGCTTGAAGAGCAATGATTTTATGCTGTTTTGCACACCCACAAACGTACTTAGCATTCATGTGACCAGCACTACACTTGCATTCCAGGATTATGTAAGGATTGGGTAACTGAATCAAGTTCATTTCCCCACAAGCATCAGGTGCTTCAAATGAACAGGTAAAAACATAGCACCCATGTGGTCAAAAGAAAATTCCATCTCCTTCATAGGATTTCTTTATTTCTTAAGCTATTTAATCTTGAAGTTCAAGTTACATAGTCTCAGCTTCCAAAGCATCAAATGCAATTTTCCTTTTAAGAACCTCAATCATGCCTGCTGTTAACCTGGGGTAAAGCCACACTTTAAGAAGAACATAAAATAACTAGACAACTAAATTCTTTTCGAAGTACAAGGTACTTTACAGGTGACCAACTGTGATTGCACAAGATACTCATAATGGGTCAAACTGCTAAGGGCATTTCAACTTTCTTTGTACTATTTACAGTTTCATTCCTCAGGCAATCTAATATCTTGTTTGCCATTTTAACTGCAAGGTTCTCCTTGAGATCACTACAGTGATAAGCCAGGCCTGCTTCTTGAGTTAATTTATTTAGGACCCATGGAATGACGCCTGAGTAGTCTCTCTTCTTCAGATGCAGTCTACTTTGCAGGAAAACATCTGACCTCCTCTGCAAAAGATAAGGATATAATCTATGGACACTTGTATTCAAAATTCCAAGTATTTCCAAGTTCTTGCACTAAATTCCTGCATAAAACAAAATCTCTGGCACTAGCTTACTATACACTGATTCAGAAAAGTTTTATGTAAAAGAAATTTTTAAATACAATGAAGATGTAAACATTCACTTTCCCTGGGATGATTTTTCTGAAACTGGTTGGCCACACTCAAAAAGCAGCAGTGGGTGGCCCTTGAGAAACCTTATTTATAATACTGAGCATACAGACTCTCTAACCATCAAGTCCAGTCTAGCAAGTCGTCAAATAAGTGATTACTGGTTTTACCAGGAAGAACCACTTCTTATTCAGCCCTCTTCCACTTCGTTGTGTCTTAAACTGATTTCAACTAACCAGGTCGAGAGGCCCAAAACACACCAAGAGTAACTCCAGTAAGTGTTCTCCTGGCACTGAATTTCAGTATCCTGCAATTTGTGTTTCTAGCAACACTAAGTTTAATGCTTTGTTAAAAGGGCTGCTTATCTCACTAGGCTGAGGATGAAACCGCATAAAAGGCGGCACGGCTTTCTAAATACAGCTTTACCCACAGCAGCTTAAAAGACTACGTAAACTTTAAAGCATTGAACAATTACAGAGGGAACTGCAGAAGCAGCAAATTATTACAAATAGCTCTTCATAAGAATGGTTCACTCGGAATAGGCTCCTCAAATAATCACATATGCACACCAAAACAGACTTTCCCTTTCCTACGCAGGTAGCTCTGCAATACTGCTACACATTTAGACCTGACCTGGCCAACTAAGTGCTAAAACTCTGCACATACATATTTTAAGTATGGGCCCGCGTCTGTCCTAACACCACATTTTTCGTTGTTAGAAACATTTGGATGACTACAGGTAAGTTAATTCCTGCCGCCAAGTGACGTGCAAAAAAAGGACTGCCTGGCTTAGGCGAAGTGGACCAGTGTCAGCAGCTCCCAGCGACACGAACCCTGATCTTCTGGGCTGCTCTTTATCAGCAGATCGTGGGGACAATCTCACCCGCCCCGCCAAAACATTCCGGGCTTCTCACGCTGTGGATGGCCTCTGTCGGCACGGAATATTTTCCTACCAGTTGCTGGCCGCTGCCAGCAGAGACACCACCAGCCCCTTCCCCGCCCTGCAGCCGGAGGTACATAAAGGGAAGGGGGGCTGGCGCAGGGCGCATCTCTGCCCTTCCCTTGCAGCAGGAGGGGCTCAGGTGGCCGGTCAGACCCAGCTCCGTCCTCTGTGAGGGGAGCTCTACTGTGGCCAGCCCTGGGCTCCTCAGTACAGGACTGACACGGAGGTAACAGAGGAGGTCCAGCGTAGGGACACAAAGGCGAGCAGGGATCTGGAGCTCTCTGATCAGGACAGACTGACAGACTTCGGCCTGTTTAGTCTAGAGAAGAATGAGAGGATCTCATTAACGCATATAAACACCTCAAAGGCGGGTGCTGAGGGGATGATGCCAGACTCTTTCCAGTGGTGACCAGAGACAGGATGAGGTACGATGGTCATAAACTAAATCACAGTAAGTTTCACCTCAACATGAGGAAGAGCTTCCTTACAGTGAAGGCGGCAGAACACTGGAACAGGCTGCCCAGGGAGGTCGTGGAGTCTCTCTCTCTCTGGAGACACTCAAACCGCACCTGGACACGTTCCTCTGTCACCTGCTCTAGGTGACCCTGCCTCGGNCCGCGGCAGGGGGCTGTCGGAGACGATCTCCAGAGGTCCCTTCCAACCCTAAGGATTCTGTGATCCCCGAGTCCCCGCCGGCGGGACGACCCCCGCCCAAGGGCTGCGGGGCGGGCAGGGGGCGCGGGCCGGGCGGAGGGGAAGGGCCGGGACGGGGCCATCTCAGCACAGCGGGGC
>VZRX01002771.1:77042-117231 GCA_013398075.1 Notiomystis cincta | reverse complement strand
GGCCGGCGCTCGGCGGGGAGGAGCTCGCTGTGTGGCTCGGCCGGGACTGCACGGGCCCCGGGACAGCTGCCCAATAAATCAGGGGATGCTCAGCTCGGCCGGGACTGCACGGGCCCCGGGAGGCTGCCCAATAAATCAGGGGATGCTCAGCTGCCCTGCCGTCAGGGCCGTCCCGGCTTAGTGGGTCGTGCGAGGGGCTGAGGCAGTGCCGAGCGGCTTCCCGAGCCTGCCTTCACAGAATCTCAGAAACAGCCGGTTGGAAAAGACCTCTGAGATTAAAGAGTGCAACCTATGGCTGAACACCAACCATGTCAACTAGACCACGGCCCTCAGTGCCACATCCCATCTCCTCACACACACCTCCAGCGACAGTGATGCCACCACCTGCTCGGACACCCATTCCAATGTCTAATCACCCTTTCTGTGAAGAAATTCCTCCTAATGTCCATCCTGGACCTTTGCTGGGGCAGTTTGAGACAATGTCCTCTTGTCTATCGCTGGTTGCCTGGAGAAGAGGCCGGCCCCCACCTGGCTACAGCCTCTTTTCTGGTGGTTGGAGACAGATAAGGTCTCCCCTGAGCCTCCTCCGGGCTAAACAGCCCCAGCTCCCTCAGCTGCTCCTCACCAGACTTGTGCTCCAGACCTTCACCAGATTTGTTTGGCCCTTCTCTGGACTTGTTCCAGCACCTCAATGTCTGTCCTGAATTGAAGGACCAAGAACTGGACACAGGGCTTGAGGTGTGGAATGACCAGTGCTGAGTACAGGGGAATCACTTTTGTGGGTTTTGGAGCACTCGATATCATCGCCAGTGCAGGCTCTGCTGAGAAATGGTGAAGCGTGAAAGGCCCAGCTGTAAGTGGTTGCCCCCCTCTGTATGCTTTCTCTTTCCATCATCACTACTGAATGCATCAACATCACACAGCACACAATAAGTGGCCTGGTTAATAGCTCCATACATCAGCCTTGCAAGGAAGAATAGGCAAGAGCCCACCTATCTCCACATCCAGAGCTCTTGTTCTGTGCGTCTCTCTTGGGTGTGTTTTCCGAGCTTCTGTGGTAGAATCACAGAATGGTTTGGGTTGGAAGGAATACTAAAGATCATCTAGTTCTACCCCTCCTGCAATGAACAGAGACCTTCTCCAATAAACCAGGCTGCTCAAAGCCCTATTCAACCTGGCCTTGACCATTTCCATGGACGGGGCATCCACAGTTTCTGAAAGTCACAGATTTGTTAGGTTATAGTTAAAATAACAGACAAAAGGTTCTTCCCAGAAATGTACATTATCAAGCTTTTGCAACTCCAATGACACTAATGATGAAACCACACAGATCGATCACATTCTCAGTTGAAATTCTCCAAAATAGCCTGTATTAAAGAAATAACTTTTTAAAATATTGTTTCTAATTATTACGGTTTTATATACTTAGAGAAGGCCAATTGAGCATCCTAGGCCATTTACTTGGAGCTATTGTCACATCAGTATCTCTGCAAGTAAAATGATTGTAACCACTCCCCCATGGCCAAATTGCATATTGCAGTTCTATTAGTTATACAGAGCTGTTTGTAGAAGAGGCTTTTAAATCTCTTGTCAGTTGGTGATTGGGTTCCAAGTGCCTTTGCTTCTTACAGTGATTGTGCACTAGTTCAGGCACTGGAGTTTGAAACATTAATATATATATATCTTTAGCTATAAGTTAGTGTGAGGACCCCAAAATACTTTTATTGTCAAAATAATTCTGATGTTTATGTATAAGAGTAATCTGGATATCTCATTACTTTAATTACGTGAGTAATCTGGACATTTTATTATTTTAATTAAGTTGGTATTTTATTATTTGCATCTTTGTAGCAAGAGCTCTCTTTTTACATTAATGGGAATCACTTGACCTTTTTTTCCTGGATTTTTTAGGTATTGCACCTATTATTCTCTTTTTTTAATGAATTCTTAGAATTCAGAGTTCTGAATAGCTATGAGTTAATCTATTCTCCACATGGTGCCTAATTTCACTGTATTTTATTTTCTGTGAAGAAACTATTAGATTACATATATTGATATCAAAGCATTCATCCTTTAAGAGATCAGAATTAGAGAAAATCATCATCATCATAGGAAGGCCACAACTGATGACCCAAGGGGATTGAAGTGCAAGGTTATTGTGCTGCCTGTAACTCTTAGAATCAGACCTAAATTATACATTGATAAAACATTATTCTTAGAAAAGGCATACTTTTACAATGTGATATGTGACCAGAAATATGTATGTTCATTGATACTAAAAAACAAAAAGAATTTTATTCATTTAGGGACAATACCACTTAAAACTGGTTTCAATCTCTTTTATCAGCTGTGAAATTACTATTGGTTTCTGTTGTTACACATGTTACACATGTTGAAACTAATTTCTAAAAATAAACATAACTCATAAACAGATGCAGGGTCTGGTGTTCACCAGGTGACAGGGGTGTGCCACTTCTACCATCTACTTGCTTTTGATGTTCTTATTACAGTTACTGGGTCTTATACACCACCTTATTTGCACTAAAGTAAGATATATGCTCAATTTTAAAAAAATATTTTTATTAAAACACCTTCAAATAACTTTCAGCCTTATAAGGTATGTATTCAGGTCCATTTTGCATCTGGTTCTCCAAGTTTAGAAAAATGGCCCTGAGGTTATTTGTCATTGCCTTTGTAAATTCTTCTGCATACATAATGCTGTGGAGCAGGTTTTACAATCTCTGTCAATATACTCCTTTACTTGCAGCTTTACAGGAGTTCTGGGAACCTGTTCTATCCTGATTCTTTAGTGTAAAGACAAGTAGATTAGGTCTAGAAATGAATGGAAGATGTTTAAAAATATTTGCTGTCTCAGACTTTAGAACTGGTTTGTTGTTACTACCTGATTTTTTTCAAAAAAAGAAGATACCTTTGGACATAAGGTACTTTATTGCAGACAGAAGAAGATTTTGAGAATAGTGTTAACAATTACAAATGAAAGAAGTTCCTGTTTTGCTTTTCTAAAAGCATATGTATTTTCTTTGCATAGAAGCAACATCTTAGTGGGAATATAGTAATTTTGCAGACATTCTACCCATACTTTTGTAAATTTCTGCATGTATGTTCTGTTACAGTTTACAACCTCTTTCCAACATTACATTTTTGTAATTTTGAAAAACATCAGTTTCCTATGTGCTGTTTTTACCTTCTATGAAATGGCATCCATATTTCAAAGAACCTACCAGTTCTACCAATCCTGTTGGGATTGTTTCTCCATCAAAAGGGCATCCTACATTTAAGGCTATCTGATTTTCCATGGTGGATGTAAAAATCCTTTCCACACAGAGCCAGGTAGCAGACAGTAACAGCAATGGGGATTTTCTTCTTTTTCTTCTGTACAAGGAGAGCACCTTTGCAAGGAGCATTCATCACCCAAACAGTGGATCTAAAGCAATGTGGTTACTCACCAAAACGTGGTTACTCAAATCTGTGCAGGCACATCCCAAAGGGGAAAATAATAACTTCTTTCTCAGCAGCCTCCCTGGCGTGTTGTGTCACCACTGAAATATATATGGGCTCCTGCTGAAGACATCCACTGTCTCTAAACCTCCTGAGTGCAGAATGAATAGTATCCTTTCCATATCGTTCACTATTACACCAGTTTTCCCCAGCCTCTCCTTTAAACATTTAATTTGTCTATGTCTATCATGGTCCTTGTAAAAGCTGCCCATATTTAAAGAATGGAATCCTTCTCTCTTTCACCCAAATACTTCAACTGATTGAAAAAGGCAAGCCAAATTAAGTCAAATGAAACCATTTAAAGGGAAGGGTTTCGGTTAAAGCAATCAAATGGAAGACACTGGAAAAGAGCAACCTTTAGTCCTTTTGATTTTGGCAGATTTCTACAGGAGATTTCATCTCTGCATCTCAAAAGGTGGGGGGACCTGTATTCTTACCTTGGCAGAGCTACATGTGCTTTTCCAGAGAGGCATTCCTTTACAGAATATATTGAAGGCAGAGTGATTTTTTTATATTCACCTGCCTGAACAGCTGATTGAATACCAACTCTCTCTAGATTTTAAAACTATCCTTGTTTCTTCCAAAAGAAAAGAATGCCTCTTCCTTGCATGATACTATCAAGTAAGTCTCTTACTGAAATTAAAACTCCTTTTAGATCCTTATAATATTTAAGGATCTTGGTCTTGCTGCCATATTTATTTACAGTTTATTCATGACAATGTCTGCATCTTCCTTTAGAAATATATTCTCTATAATTTTGTAGAGTCAGGAGGGGTAAGATGGGCTTTTCTTTGTACTTTTTAACACTAACATACGTATTTATTTATAAAATTATTTATATATTGATAACAACTGCCTTGAAGTATTATAAGGCTATATTCAAATTACTTTTTAAGAATTATTTGGGTTACCTTTGTAGTCCTTCAATATAATTCTTTTGAAACCCTAGAATTTTCATTACTGAAGTCCCAGCTAGTCTGGAAAGTCTTAGCCTTGTTCACATCACCTTTATTTGCTCAGCTTCCGTCACCCTGGATTCTTGAGCAGCTCTCATTGTTCTCCTACCTTTTACTCTTTCCTCTTGCTCCCTGAATGTGGAAGTGCTGTGTAACTTGATGATGAAATAGGATGTTATCCCTTCCTGATGGGATTATTCCTCATGATTCCTTCCTGATTATTCCTCATGATTCCTTCCTGATTATTCCTCATTATTCCACTGAATAATGATCTCCATCTGGGAGGGTTGTTAATAGCTACTTCAGGAAACTTCTGGCACATTACTGAATTTGTCAGAAATTGGTTACGAGGTGGGAAGAAGTGCTGAAAGCAAAATTTCACATCTCTCCCAAATTACACACATACTCAACCCTCCCTTCTTTTTATATTCCCTGCTTTTAGCTGTATATATAAATGCATCTGTCCTTTTCCTTACAGTTACATCACTTACATTTTAGTTTCCATCTTACTATTTTTTACCTAAAGAGTTTTCAGTTATAATCAGTTAGTTATGCAAGATTTTTAATTTCCCCCTTTAATCTTACTTTCTGCATATTTTTTCTTCACAGGCAGCAATATGATCTTCCACAATATTGATAGTCATGAGGTTTGTATTCCAGCTTGCCTTTTCTTTGTGCTTTGGTACCTTCTCTATTCTCAATTCATGGGTTTGTTTTTTCTCAGAGTGATTCTCCCTCTTGGTCAGAATTTGGCTCAGCCTGTTCCTTTAGCTATTTTCCATTAAAATCAATTTTCCAAGGATTTTAATTCACTCCTTTTTTGTCTCCAGTGATGTTCTTGGTATGTTAAGATAAATAAAATATAAAACTCCCTCTGTGTCCTATATTTTTTAAAGATAGCAATAATCTAGTTTATTCTTTTTTCTTAAATTCCTCTAGAGCAAAAACACCCCCATGTGCTTTCAAATATACTTCATTTGTTAGAAACAACACTGTTGTGACATTTCTCTGATGTTTCAGTCAAGTATAGGAGAGATATTAAGATGCTGTGTGCTCCATCTGTGGTGGCTCTAGGAAGGAGTCTGATAATTAAAGGTCTTCCTCTTTATATATAGCTTTACTTTAATATGTTTTCCAGATTCTCATATCTTCACACTTTCTAATATCTATGTTATTTTTTTCTGTCCCCTGTCTTACGTTTTCCTCTTTTTTCCCTTCCCAACATCTTGACTGACTTTGAAGATCTATTTCCAAGTGCCCCTCTTTACCCACTGTATTCTGAGGGATCAGCAAGGGGAGCTGGGATCCACTGGGATGATGACAGGACAGCAGTGGCCCCCTTTGCTGGCAAAAGCCCCGTGCTGCCGGCCCAGCCCGGGCAGTGGGCAGGGCCGTGTGGTCTGGAGCAGCAGCCCCGAGCCAGGGGCACGCAGGGCAGCGATGCAGGGGGGCTGCACCTCTGGCCAGGCCCCAGCAGAGCCTGGCATGAAGGCAGCTCCCTTGGGACAAGGTTGGGCCTGGCTGTGGCTGCCCCTCCAGCAGCTGCTTTGCAGCTGACCCTGACCCCCACAGCCAAATCCCCATCTCCTTTGATCACTGACCTCACCTACATGTCCCCAGCTCACATGTACTCCTATAAAAGCTAGGATAATTCCATCATGTTGAGGAGCATAACTCTGTACTTACTTGACAGCAGAACTTGATTTCAAAATACAGTAGCATTTTCATTGTACAACCGTTTTTATTCCCAGACCCCATTTTTTGAATTTGACAGTAAGATATAGAAAATGTAGACAGAACTGAAACTTATTCTGTTTGCATTGAGAGTCTCAAGATGTCAGAGAAGAAGGATTCAGTTTTCCTGTCAGTGTATAAATAATTCCTGAGGAAAAGCTATTACCATTGGAACTTGACTCAGTTAGCAAATGCTAATGACAGTCCTGTAATGTAAAATCAATAAAAGTTATTTGAACTAAACCCATGATTTGAGCAGAGTGGAAATACACTTAATTAACATGCATTCAAGTGTTCTAAATAAATGTAATTTCCTTATTTTTGAAACATCATGTTCTGTTCCAGTCATTTTAGCAGGGCTATATTTGGTAGAATTTGGGCTAAGCCTACATAGTGCTACAACTTTCTGAATTTAAGTGGAATCATTGCCAAATGCTTTATTTCTCCCAGTTCCTTTAGGGAAAAAAAATTCAGATCTCACAGTTCTTTAAATTAATCATAAAATTAGCACATTATAGACTGGCAGGATGGAATGGATATATGTGCATAAATACAGAGAGATGACTGCACCTTGTTTGCTATCCATACATTTTTTCATGGAACTGGAAACTTGTGTGTTTTTTCCACCAAAGTAATTTGCCAGGATTTGTGTCTTTGACAGAGGAGAGAGAAAACTCTTGAGTGCTTAAAGCACATATCTCTCTTATACTGGAATCTGAAATAAAAGGTGAAGAAAAGCAGCACCTTGCATCGTTACTCTGCCCATGTGCCTTTTCTTTCGGGCTAAGAGCAGTTTGACTCTCTTATAGAAAATAATCAGGAAAATATTAGAATGTACAGTCACCTCTCTGACTGAAGGGCTGTGTCCTCAATTCTTATCTCTTCTGTACTCCCCAGTAGATCAAAAAACAGTTGTGATAAAAGGCAATGCTGATTCTTTGCAAGAACCTAAGCACTGCTGCTACCTGGCTAAGGTAGCAGCCTAGATCTCTTAGCCTGAAGAGGAACCAAAAGGTTGCAGGCTATCTCAGCCTCCTCATCCTCTCCTGACCCATGGGCTGATGTACTAGGAGGTTTCTTCATGGGAAATGTCTGGGTAGTGCTTCTTTTTATAGGTGTCTAACAAATGGCTGAGACAATGAGGGCAAGCCTCAGGCAGGATCCCTGCAATTCCTTTGTAGAGGATGTTGTAGAGATAGAAGAATAAGCACTGGAGAGCAAAGCAGGGCTTGCCAGGAGCACACAGTGGGCTCATGTTTGCTTCCCCACATCTCCATCTACAGCTTGTTGATGAATGAGAACAGAAATTTCTTGTCCCACTTCCCAGTCCATTTCAGTAAGAGTTGTTGCAGCCCTGGCAAAAAGCTTGGGACTAGGGTGGCCAAGAGTGTACCAAATGTGTTTTGTAATGATGGACTTGATCTTAGAGGTCTTTTTCAACCTAAATGATTCTATGATTCTATAACTCAAACCTTTCTCTTGTTTATATTTTTCATAGTACTCTAGTCACTCAGTTGACTGAAAACTTGGGAAAAACATCTGAGAAAAGGAAACCCAAAAATAGTTTATTGAGATTTTTGGGCAGATTATTTATTTGTGTAGTTTGAGCTTCTTAATTTGAAAGAAAGAGAACTTTTAATGTGGAGATACAATATTTTATATGAAAAACCCCCACAAACTCAGAAGCCACCTTTCACATACAACCTTTTTATCATTAAGGACTTTTCTGATATTGTCTGTGTACTGGAAAAGCCATGTATATATTATTAGACATCCAAATATACCAAATCGTGATGATGCACTCAAAGTGGCAAACCACTGCTTTTTTGAATGAGGCATAGTGGAAAAGGATGCAGGAAACTAAGAACAATAGGTCTGGTCCCATTTTCCTCTTCTCTTTATATAGAGATTTTGAAGGAAGTGAAATGGTTCTGTTTCCTCACATCTGACCTGTGAGAAAAATAGCCTGTGCAGTCAGTTTTAGCTTGGGAACACATACAAGCTGTATTTCCCAGTGATGAAATAAAGGAGATGTATTCCTTAGAAAGTGAGTAAACAAAACAACGCCTTCATTTCTTCTGGAGTGAGATACCAGTCTCAAGCCTTCTGCTTGCCTCTGAAATGGCAACATTTTGATCTGTAGTAACCAGTTAACCAACATACCAAGTCTTTAATGATGACTGTTTGCTATATGAGAAGTGGTTAATACTGAATTTGTGCAGTAGTTAACACTGTTAACTAATTATTAGTTAACACCGAATTACTTTGCTTGGTCTATGATACAATTGATTGTCTGAAGAAAAAAAAATAAAACTACCCCTCCAATTTCTGTTTCCTGTTAGCACTGTAATTGCAGTTATTTCTGGATTTTAGAGCAGAAACAGACAGACAAGTTCTGGAATTATCAGCTCCCTCCTCACCCCCATAATTTCTGCCAAATTTGCAGATCAGCAGAAGCCTACTTTCATGTCATCTAATATTGTTTTATAAGATTACATTCAAATCAAAATGGAGATGAACTGTTTACAATGGAGTAGTATGCTGGTTCCTAATACACTGTGTAGTGATGATGCACTCCAAGTGGCAAACCCTTGCTTTTTTGAATGATGCATTGTGAAAAAAGGAGGCAGGAAACTGTAAGAACAAGTTGGTGTAAACTTACTTAAGGAAGACTTGGATTCAGAGGAAGTGCATTGGGAAGTTTCTGTAACTGTTCACAGAGAAAACACTTGCCTGTATGCAAGAAACCTTCTGTGCTTCTTTCACTAAACATAAAGGAAGTGGGATCCATCTGTGTCATTTGTGTGACAGAGAACAAATCATATCTGCTTTAAAAAATGACATCACAATACCTTCAGAGGCAAATATTACTCGTATATATGCAACACAGTTACATAGGACAACTATAAACCAAACAAAAAGATGGTTATGTCTTTTTCTTAACTATATTTTTCAATCTAAGCTTCTCCAACATGTCAGAGATCCTTGGACATAATTTCCTCAAGGAAAAATAAGAAAGGATAAGACTTATCCCAGAAGCTTAGGTGTTAGATAAGGGAGAAAATTGACCCATTTGTAATCAAACCATGTGGCATTGTTAAAAGCAAATTAGTTTGATATTCTCATAGTACTTCCCTGGTAGATATTTGTCTGCTCTCTGAAATCAACACACAGTTTAACCTTCCTCACCATGACAGAAATCCTCCTAGGCTATTAGGTCAATATGAGAAGCCACTACCAGTGTTCCATGGGAAGCTACATGGGAGTCTATGCTGTTCTCTCTTGCAGTTTCACACAGCATGAAATCAAATTATTTAGGATCAAATGACTTGTGGCTGCAGTGCCAGTGAAATTAATAAAATTTGATGGCACATGAATTTGAACATTTGGATTTCAGTGCTGGCATTTTATCTTGAAGCCAGAAAAGAATTCCTAAAAGGCAGTTTGTATACAAATCTTATCCTAAAGAATGCACTTCACCACATGCAGGAAGCAATAAGTGATATGTGTAATAATATGTGACTTAAAAATATAGTATAAATTCAGTGCAAGTGCAAATATTACCAGATTCAAATGGTCTGATATGCACCATAAGCACTGTTCTTCAGCTAAGAATCTGGAACACAGACAAGCAAAATTACAGACAAAATTTATCCTTAAAGATGCTTATGAACAGGAATCTTGAATTAAGTGATCATTAACCATCATGAAGCCTGAGATAAAGAAAGTTTTCTTTCTTCTTTTAAGCCAACTGTAAACTTCTGTGAACCATGATTGCATGGTCAGCAGGTCCTGACATTTCACCAATTAAAAAAAAAAATCACTGATGACTTTTGCCATGACACGATTTCATATGCTAAGTAAATGCATTCTGACACATGCAAATCCAGTTTCATTTCAATAAGATTTCCTTCAGGAAAAGACTCGATGTACTTCTGTCATGACTCATGATAAATGCCTGAGCTTTAGGAAAGAAATTTATATGAAACCAATAAATAAAGGTATTGCACCTACAACTGTATTTGATAGGGATGTGAACAGTAATTTCATTTAAGGTAACTGTCATCTCTGCTACCATTATTTGCATCTTTTATGCAAAGCCTGTATTTCTGGTTTTCTGAAAAAGTCCCCAAAATATCAGTATGTGTATGTATATGTATGGAGGGAAAGGAGAAGGGGAGGTGATATTTTTCATGATGCATACCAAACAAGAGGACAGGGGGACTGGATGATTCAGCTGTTCCCATGCTGTCTGGAGATCAGGAGATGTACTGCTGCTTCCTTGCCACACAGGAATATAAGAAAGTAATTAGTCTTCATGTTGCTCTCTCTCAAATATTCAGCTCCTATAACAAACAACAATATAAACCACATTATATAAAATCAGCTTTTTATAATTTTTTTTCTTTTTGTACACTGTCTCCAAACACTGTTTGATGCTCTGCTCTCTCAAAACATTTGTGCACATCCTCTTTACTTCATAGCCTTTTGTGCAGAAAAGCATCACCCCCCAGCTAATTCTGACTTTGTGCCTGTTGAGAAAGGCTTTGGGTTCAGTCTTACAGCTTTCAGGTAACTGCTCTCAGACACATGGTTGGTGTCATCCCATAGTTTTTCTTACAGTGTGTGCTGTATAGCTGATGTTATGGGCCCTGTCTTTTAGCTTGTATTGATACAGCATCTTTCTGTCATTTCCTGCAGATGTTTACTCTCGGTGTAGGGGTGGAGCAAGGAATTTCAGTGATTTACTTCAAGATTTTGAGTACTCCTTTTCTTTTGTATCCCACTGTAGAAAGGGTTTACATGCTAAATTTAGGAAGCACCAGCATTATACTGTTTGAGGCACCCAGTGAATAACAAGAAGGCTGTGATGCACTGAGGCCATTCCTGAAATAAGTCTTCTCTCCTGGACAGACAGCAGTGAGCATAAGTGAATCATTCCATCTTACCTCAACTGAAGTGCTCACTCAAGAACCAAGACTGTCAGCAGTCACTGTGTTTGTATTTGTAGTCTCTCTTGTTCTGAGGCCTGGCATATTTGCTTTTACATTAAAAGAAATGTTTATGTTTTGCTAAGTTACTTTTCAACTCACTGAGAGAGCAAAAAAGAGAAAGTGTTGGTGTTTTTCTGTTTTTCTCTTTTGGTTTGGGCTTTTTTGGTCATTATAGGAAAAGTAAAGCTAAGAGCCCATACAATTAATATTTTTAAATGTAGCTCTACATGCAAATTTGTGGAAAGTTTTCCAGAGCATCACTATGCTTTTCATTTTGTTTAAATTATTTTCTCCCTTGAAACACCTGCTGACTTAAAACAGAGAGAGTGGCCAAGGAAGACAATGATTGGACCAAAAACTATGAAGATGCTTTGGATATGGAGCTCATAACAGAGTGCTCTTTTCCTTGTTGGTTGGCTTGTCTCAAAAAATACAGCTATTCTTCTGACTGCCCCTAATATCCATACTCTCTGAATATTACTTATTCCCCTCAGATTTCTGTAAAGGCACTGACTTGAATTTTAATTTCTCGTTGCACCCAAGGACCCTGTCGTGTTCTAGAAAAAGATACCTTACTTTTTCTGTGGTGCTACAAAGTCCACAGGAATAAGGAACGTGGTAGATCCTCTGCCACTTGAAATCTTGAAATCATATGAAGACTTTAAAGACCTGTTTTAGCCTGGGCTGAAGTGGCTTTACGAGTTCATGTTGAGTCACACTGAGTCATAACCCCACAGCACACCCACACAATGGCTGCAACACACCCGTGGTGAGAAGTGACTCAGGGCAGGTCAGTGGCACAGACACCTGATGGGCTGGGCTAAGACACACTCCTGTTTGAATCACAGCACTACAGTCTCCATCCAGCTTTGGAGACAGGAAGGAGAATCTGGCACTTTGAACAGGTACAAGTTACTGGTGTTAAAGCAAAGGGATGGGACACAGGCACATGCAGCAGCGATGCTGTCTCTACTAAATCAACATGTCAAACAAAAATGTGTTGGAAAACAAAAGCAAGACCTGGATTATGTAAGAAGGCTGTTAGGATGATCTCATCTAACAGTGAAATCTGCAAATCATGGTGTCAGTTAAAATGGCTTTTAGCTGGGTAGGATCTCAACACAAAACTCTGTGTACCACATATGTCTGGCATATGTCTGCCTACGCATGAGCACATATAGTACCACAAAAATCCAAGGGAACAGTATTAGACAAAAAAAGAACAGCATGGGTTATCAACATACACTTGCAAAGTGAGAATGTCTAGTTAATACATGCTGGAAAACAAGAAAAATGACCATTACACAGCAAATGACCTTGTAACTTTCCCCTAAATTTTTCAGGTTTGGCCCTAATGCTGTTACACACCTGTCTCTGGAGAAACCTGTAACAACAAATGTGTTCACCATGTGTTTACTGTAAACATTAAGTACTTTTATAAAACTAATTTCTCATGGGGGAAGAAGATACTGAGATTCCATTCAGAATCAACAAACAGCTGAAAGGTAGGAGGAGACAGAGATAAAGCTGGTAGACAACTGATAGTCGTGACAGAGATAGGTTACTAATTGTTAGTGCTCTCTTAGTTTGGACCTGCTGTGCTGTTCAAAGTTGCCATTGAAGACATGAGAAAAGAGGTGATAAAGTTTGTGCAATCTTATTTTAAATTACAGAGTAAGACACCTGATGATACTGAAAAATGCAAAGTAGTGTGCTGGGGGAAGAGTAATCCTAATTATTTGTAACAGAACAATTAATTACTACCACTTTGCCACTTTGGAAATAGTTTTTGAAACCACTGTGCATAGCCTTTAGAACTTTTCAAAAAGTCAAGTAAAATGTTGGGAATTATTATTGGGAGTGAGAACAAAACATCCTTATGTCTTTTGTATATACTATATCCACATGCTGAGGAATACTGACAGTTCTGCTACTTCAACCCCAGAAAATAACACAGAATTGTTTGAAAAATTATGAAGAGAAACAAGAAGGATTAGCAACATGGAGACATATTCATCTTATATGAGATTAAATAATTAAATTAGGGAATGTGATGGAGAAATGAGAAAATGGAATAATTACTTGCTCCAGTAAGTGCCAGGAGCCAAGAGAAAAACCAATAGTTTTCATTGATTGCACTGTTTTCCAAATGCCTGCTCTTGGTCCCTGCTGGAGGCCAAATGTCCAGTTAAATTGATGGTTTGATCAGATGCACTATGTCCACTGTGTTGTTCTCAAGCTGTGGTTTTTACATCGTGCATAATTCCTCTATTTGGCTGCCTTCGTGGGCATCTGGGGGGACAGTAACAATACAGTGAGAGGCCAAGGAAGATCAAATCAGAATAGTCTGTTTTGAGGCAGAATCTCATGAGTTTTAAGGAGTACTCTTACACAGCTAAAATGCATAATAAATTATGAGTCTGATGATGACCTTCACCAGTTATATGAAATATGTATGAGCAATATTTCCACGTCTGTCCTGTGAGCTTGTAAAGGACAATTTTGCACTTCCTTCATATTTAGAACAGCATCAATTTGTGGAAACAGAATGATGGAAATCACCATTTCCATAATTATCATGTTTCCTGCTCACTGCTGCTGCCCCTGTAAGGATATAATCAGTTACTCAGTTCTGATGCTGCCCAGCTAATTTTTTTACTTTGGCAGTATCTGTTACCTTAATTGTCATGGTAACAGATGGTTTTGATTTCTTATTAACCTATTTAAACATTACATGACTGGGAAGGGCCAGGAAAGAAATAGTAACGAAAGTGTTTCAATCATCTCCTGATGCCTGAAGACAAATACTTGGGTATAACACTTTCTTTTCAAAGGACAGAATTAAAAAAAATACATTATGCTTACTCAAAAAAATGTGTTAAAAGAAAATTAGATGAGGAATTACAGATTTTTGTTCATCTGTGTCAGATATATAGTTGATGCTTCTTATAAATTAGATTCTGAGTCAAAACTGAAAAGAATTTTTAACATAGATTTCATTGGTAGCATCATCATCATCATCATCATCATCATCATCATCACAACAATAATAATAATAATAATAGTATCATCTTTGGTTTGAAAAGTCACAAACTGTTTCAATCAAACATAAGTTATCCATAATAACAATCACATTATTCAAAGGCCTACATTATTTGTGCAAATGTAATGGCGTTTTTCGATGATTAAGAAATCTAGAGTATGTGCAATTGAAAGCATGTTGTTAACAATAAAACCAGAAGATAAGCATTTTTATTCTATGGTGCTAAATAACTGGACTCTCAATTCAGCCAATATAACAAAATAAGTCAGCCAATATAACAAAGGCTTTAGGAAAAGCAGTAAGTACACATGGCATCATAAGCACAGAGCTTCAGTGCTCTTCAGATACTACATTCTCATGGGAATTTTCACTGTCTCTTGATTCAATTCAGATAGATTTAAATTTCATTTATTTCATTAGTGACTTAGGAGTGTAGCCCTTTTAGTCTTGTTTTCCTAACTACCAAGGTTTGGTTTTTTGCAAAGAGCACCCCTTACCGATGTAAAATATATCTAATCTGTTCCATTTTGATAGCATATCAAAATCAGAAAGCAGTTTGGTTTTTTTTTTTTTAACTAACCAAAAATTCTCTAAGTAGTAGATAAATTTTGATTATTCTGTGGAAAAGTTAGTCTTCTCATGAAAGCACCATCAAAAAAATCCCTTGGAAAAGCAATGGGCTAGGACTGTGATCCCTGGAGTGATAAAAATGGGATCTTGGCATGATTTCCACTGTGCAAATCAATTTATCTACTGCAGTTTGAGCCCTAGAAGAGCTCGCGGCAGTCGTTTGAGGTGCCAACACCTATTTATTCCTCCTCACACCTAGGATGGGAGAATGTAGTAAGGGATCAGCCCCAACTGGCACAGCTCCCAGTCTGAGAAAGGATCTCAGCCTCACCTTCAGAAACTAGTGCATGAAAATGTGAATTGCAAGAGCTGGAAATAGCTCATTATATCAACTGCTTCAGGGCAGTCACGATGAGGAGGTGGGAGACGCAGCCGGGAACGGCAATGCCTTCAGCTGTGCCAGTGAGAAAACTTCGGAGAGCCTCGGTGGGAGCTTGGACTGTGACTGGGGGGTTTGGCGGCACCTTCGTTGCTTTGTAGGAGTGAATGCAGCTCTCAGCTTCAATGCCTGAGTCCTTGAGAGGATGTAAACGTTCCTGTGAGGTGAGGAGGAAGCAAGAGAGACCAAAGTATTAGTGAATACCATAATACAAGATAGAAAAAAATTTAATTGCGTTCTTTCTGCAGCGTAGAGTGCAAGAACACGGGTACAGAATGGAAACACCGATACACTGCCACAACTTCATCGAAGGTAAATGGTGTTAACCTAGGTCGTTCATTTTCTTTGGAAAGAGAACTGGTTTTCTAGGAGAAAATAAATGTGGGGCGCCTACGGAATGTGGCATGATGTCACCCGGGGAAGCCAGCGGAGATGGGGAGTATGGGGCATGGTAGGGTGACGGAAAGTGACTGAAGCAACACGGAATTATTGAAAGCTGACCCACTGGAAGAGGGGGAGCTGCCGAAGGGCTGGCCTTGGAAGGCGTTTTAGCCAACAAACTCACTAACGCCCGTGCCTCGGGAGGAACTTAACCCTGGCACGGCACGGGCAGCGCAGCGCCAGCCCTGCCCCGCAGCGGCCCTCACGGCCAGAGCCCAAGATGGCCGGGAGCACCGCCCCGGGGCGGCGGGAGCTCGGCGCGGGAGGCGGCGCGGCCCGGCGGGTGCANNCGCTCTGCCTCCAGCGCGGTCCCGCCGAGGCGCCATCAGTGCCTGCAAGGGGACGGGTTGGCGCGGGGGGTGACAGATGTGTGTGTGTGTGTGTGTGTGTGTGTGTGTGTGTGTGTGTGTGTGTGTGTGTGCGTGTGTGCTCGCAGCCGTTCGGCGCCTTTCCACCAAATAAGGAGAAGTTCAGTTTCCGTACCACGTACTGCCTCGCAGCAGTGCCTTGGCATCAGAAATATTAGAGTCTAATAGTTGGCGTGCGCTTTTGATAGTTGGTGTGTTGAGCATCACCGGGATAAAGCAAATATTTAAGTTTTGAAATACCGAGCATCCCTACTCCTTGCTCAGCCACGCTTCTGTGATCTCAAAAGTCTTGCCTAATAACGTAGACTTTAACTTGTTTTTATTCTAAATACTGCTATTTATATTGATGACGTACATGTATGAAAATAATTAGAATTTAAAGAGCTGAAAGTAAAAAAGAGCCTTTAAAGTGAGAAGAACGTCTTTAAAGAGAAGATAATTGTGCCGTTGTGGTATCAAAACTGGCAGCCTGACAAATAACGACCCATCTTTCTAACAGATGGGTCACATTTTCCTTGCTGACTTGATCTCTTTAGTGCCGAGTGGAACAAAATCCGGAGGTTTGCGGAATTCACCGGAGCCTGGCTGCCCTGCCGTGCCCTTTGCAGGCGCGGTCCCAGGGCAGCGCGTCCAGTTGCAGTGTCACCTGTCGGTCTGCTGATATCCGCGGCGGTGCTGCTGCTCCCGTGCTCTGCGATAAAGCTTTGCCCGAAACCCATGCTGGCAGTTAAGCTTGCTCAGTTTTGCATGCTAAAAAGACAGATTTTTTTTTTTTTTTTGCACGTGAATTGTGGATCTAAAAATCAGACTCTGTTGCAAAGGTTTGTTTGCCTTTTGGATAAATCATAAGGGGTCAGGAGGTTTCTACTCTGACCTATTTTAACTCAAAAATAAAAAAAAGAAAGGAGGGGCAGCTTTTCTCTTAGGAAGAGTTTGTGATACATTCAGCTGTCTGTTTTTTAACTCCACTTACATACTACTGTAGAAATCCTGGTTTCTTGAACAAAAGAGTGGATGGATTTCAGTGCTCACTGAGCCCTTTTTTGCTCAGCTCAGAAGCTCTCAGTGGCTTTTGTTCCAGGCTGCATTGTAGGCACCCGTGGAAGCTGCATTTGATGCTTTGCTTTGTGTGTGATGCCCAGTTTCTTCTGCTTACCTCAATGCCAGTTTTTGCTTAAGGAGCTCGACATCTGGAGGTTTCACTGTGTTGATGCTGCTTTGCACAGCAAAGGTGATAAAACACAGTTCAGGTGTTAACCTTGGGCGCTTTGTAGCCAGGTAGTGTTTTGTGTGACTGCACTGTTGCCATATGCTGCCCTGCAGATGGCTAAACTGTTGCAAGGCATTGGTGCACACTGGTGCAAGTCGCTGTTTCAGGGCAAAGAGGTGCCCAGGGTTTGTCTGGCAGTGTAGTGGATTCTCAGGATCACTATGAATGGCAGAAACGTTGACTGCCTTAGGTCACTTGCATCGTTTGGGTCAGTTCTGCTGTCAGTAGCAGGTATTCAGGAGCTGCTGCCCTTTCAGACACCATGTGTCTGTAACCAGCTGGATGTCTGCAGTGTCTTCCCAGCATATGTAGAAAGCTGTGGTGTGGTTTAAGAAACCAAATCTACCACGTATCCCAGAGAGAAGTTTAACAGCAGATGTTCCATTTTAATTCAGGCCATCGATGGAAAGTCGCAAAGCCCCTCAAGACCTGTGATGTTTGAGAGTTGCTCTGATTCTGTGGCAGCTTAAACTTATTCATTAAAACAAACAACCCTCCCCTTCCTTGACTTCCCTACATCTGTCATATTTTGAGATTGGCTCCTTATATTCGTGTACAGAATGTAACAAGATTGTAACTTCTGTTCTCTTCCCTTCAGATGTGGAGGTGCAGAGACTCTTTATCTCTTCCAGACTAAAATCCTAAATTATCCTGTAGTCATGCATCTCTGAGATTTATGAAGTGTTGTGACAGTCCTAAAGAACTGAGAACACACCAGAACTGTGCAAAGGATTTACAGGATTCCTAATAACTTTGTAAAAATTTATTTTACTTTTAGACCACAATGAATGTGGAACATGAAATTAGCCTCTTAGTTGAGGAGATTCGGCGGCTGGGAACCAAAAGTAAGTACTGCAATATCTGTGCACAGATGTAGTCATGTTACAGATGTGTGTGTGTACATACATGTCACCATGTGCCATACAGATGGAGTCATGTTATAACCTGAACTTGGCAAATTCAAATAGGCAGGCTCAGGTAAGCTGAAAACCTACATATGCACTTAATGTTGGACTGTGCAGTACTGCCTGTGTCCCATCCTTTGAAGTAGTTCTGTTATAAACATTTAATCCTCTGCAGCAGAGAGGGTGTAGGCCTGAGATCCTGCTCCCTGAATCCTGAATCAGCTGCAAGAGTCACCTTTTCTTTAGGCTTTCAGTACTAGCTACAGTCACCACAGAATAAAATTGCACCTTCTCCTTCCACCTCCTTCCTTGGCAACTTCTGTACTTCAGAGTTCATGAATTCAATTCTGTTCATGATCGTATTATTTGGAAGAAATTGGTCTCTATGCCTAAAGCTAATCCAGGAGTTATACAGGTAGTTCCAAACTTCTTAAACTTGCTTAGAAGGTACCCTTTTTTCTTAAGATTGTTTTTCATTTCTAAAACTCCTCTTTCTTTACAAGTATTTATGCAGTTTGTGGTTGTGCTACCTGATCCTATATGTCAATTCTGGTGCCATTTTTTCAGTTGCACTTGTTTTTCAAAACCTAAATGGATATGGACATCTTGCATTTTGTATGACTGCATCTGCTTTTTAGGAGTAACATAACTTTAACATATATTTTTAAATTCTTGCTTTGTGTGAAAATTCACATTGCAGCCTTTTCAATGTGAACCTCAAATATTAATGAGTGAAAAAATCGTGAGAAAAGTGTTTTAATGTATGATTTAGATTTAGGTTGGAGGAGCAGGGATTTGGACTTGATCCTTATGGATCTTCCTCAATTTGAGATGTTCTAGGATTCTAGTATTTTAATTATTTAAAATTAATTTCCTCCAAACGCTGTGAAGAGGTTCAATAGCCTGTGCTTGTCACAGGTTTCAGAAAGTCATCAATAAAAGTAAACATAGCAGATATATGGTCCTCAATACAAGTCTCTGGAAGCAAAGGCAAGGTTAGATTAGGCAGGAGTTCTGCCTACTGTTAATTATCAGCATTGATAATATGATCCCAGATAAACTGGGAAACACAGTGGTGCTTACTTTCAGCGTTCTCTGTGGCACCTTATTTCCTCAGTAACCTCCTAACCTGAAGGAAATCGACATTATGTCTTTTGTTTAGATGCTGATGGACAAGTGAGTGTGAAATTTGGTGTGCTGTTTGCTGATGAGAAGTGTGCCAACCTCTTTGAAGCCCTGGTGGGAACGCTTAAGGCGGCAAAGCGACGGAAGATTGTCACTTACCAAGGAGAGCTGCTTTTACAAGGTGTTCATGACAATGTGGACATCATGCTGCTGCAGGACTGATGCAGCATTTCAGCTATGCAGTAGTGGAATTGTTGGAAACAGTGATTTGCCACATCCTCTTAATAAGGCTGATCATTCCAAGGCGTTTTGATGTATTTTGTATATCTTTATAGTCAAAATATTTTGGAAAACATTCCCTTTTGTAAGTCTTCCTAAAATGGTACTGTATGTGAGTAATGTAAAAGATGCCAGATCTTTTTCTCTCTCTTCTTTTTTCTTCCTTTTTTTTTAAATCTCAGGTAATTCTCTCAAATGTCTGGTGGTAATTTTCAACATAGGAAGAAGAGGACTGGTAATTTAATGTTTACAAATGAAAATGTGCCATGAAAGTATAAAATAAAAGCACATACTTAAATTTGTGTTATTCTTACTGCTTTGGTTTCTCTTTTTATTTGCCATCTGAAAAGAAAGCAAACAGAATTCCTGCAAGGAGCATATTTAGGCAACTGTTCAGAAAGCACACCAGTGAGGTAGAAATAATTTCACCGTGTGATCCAATAGAAGAATGACTGCCCTTCGGATTGACCACACTGTGCACAAAAAGGCACGAATGTTAAATGTGCCTCATTCATCTGTGGCAGTGTCACATGCTTTCGTTTTCTTGTCCTCTAGACTCCTGAAGGAAGTGGGTGAGGAGCTCCCTGAATGCTTTCATGCAGTCTTAACCGGAAGTCAGTACAGAAGCTTCAGGCTGTGATTCTTTTCCTCATAGAAGTCCTACGTTCTCTAAATCTCTCCAGGCAGAAGGTGGGAGGGGAGGGAAAGAAAAAAAGCCCTTTTGATTGTTTTCTAGCTTACTGCCAATTCTTTTTATCAGGTAGAAGTGCACCCTCCAGGAGGGAGAAAGAGTTGCTGCATGAAGAAAGCAGCCGTGGGTAAGCAAACTGCTTACTGCTCTGTGCTTACACTCCACAGCTGCAGCTCTTGGAGTTGCAGGATGGGTGAATTTCCTTTAGCAGCCTTTTACAAGTGCAAAATGCTTGGAAAAGCGTCTCCTCATTTACAGATCCAGCAAATGTGTGTATGGGTATGGAATCTCTACAAAGCTGTGTAGTTCCAGCTGCTACCCCTTTCATCTTGTTTTGCTCTGCTTTGTGCAACAGGAAAACAACTTAGATCCTGTGTGCAAACAGATCTGGGCTGGCTCTGCCTGTGCTGGCCCCAGAATCTGGAGAGCAGGGAAGGGATAGGCAGAGAAACTTGAGCTGTCTGGGTTGTAGCCAGCTGGAGTGGAGGAGCAGAGCAGGAGTCAGCAGAGCTCGCGGGCTCCAGCGCTCTGTCGCTCTGCGGCAGCACTTCTGCTTCCAGACCTGAGCTGGCAAGTGCCTGCAGCCTGTGCTCCACAGGCACAAAGAAGGGGGACAGAGACCCAAGCCTTCTGCCAGAGGGGTGAGACCTGACAGCTGTGTGTTGCCTGACCACCACAGCTGGTTTTTCCTTCCATTTTGCTGCGAGCCTGAGTCTGGACTGTCTGGATTCACAGCACAGCCTGAGTATGCTGCCAGATACCAAGAGCTTTGTGATTGTCTGAGATGCCAGTTTTGGTACAGAGGGCACCAACCTACCCCAGCCAGGAAATAGTTCTCTGTGCAAGCTCGTGACAGCTCTTTAAGCACTAAAGGGCTCAGCCTTGAAAATTTACTAAAAACAGCCAAACCAGTAAATGTAAGGCTCAGTGCTGAGTTGGAGCCAAGACAGGACTATGAAGAGACCTTTATGTCTCTCTTGGTTTAGATTTATCTTAATATGAATAAAAGTGCTCAGGGCTTCTGGAAACACCATGTAGAAAGAGACAGAGAAACTTGGAATTAAAATAAATCTGTAACAAACGGAGGAGAATATGACTTGTGCACTGCCTGGGGCAGTTGAGTTTCATTTTGTCTCTGCTTCTGAAAGGAGGAGGAGAACAACAGGAACAAGGATATATATCCAAGAATTTGCCCCCAGTGCAAAGTTTAATCCAGTATTTACTGGCCTCAGAATTGTGTAGGGTTTTCACTTCAGGTTATATACAAACACTGTTGACTTTCTAATTTGTTTTTTTTTCAGAGAAAATAAAATAATAACATTTCTTCCCGTGCATGAGACCACACATCTGTTGAGGAAATAATTACCACAGCAAAGGGCCTGGACATGAGATCTAGTTCCTGGAGCACTTGACACAAAAACAGAAAGCTGGGGGGAGGAATTACATACTTCTATAAACAGTAGTACAATCAGCACTCCTCTGCGATGGGTTTGTGATCTTACCAGCTATGGGTCTGAAGGAAGTTTGCAGGTCAGCCAGGAGCACCAGTCATTCCAAAACAGAAAGTAGTTCTGACTATGGGGAAGTAGGAAGAGTCAGAGATTTTTGACAGCAGCATAAGGGCCATCAGTATGGCTGTTACCTGCCTGCAATAGTGCTGGGATAATTAGAGAAAGTACAGCTTGGCTAATTCAGTCTCCATAAGATCTGAGAGCATGGTGGAACCTTGAAGAGAGGTTTGATGAGCTCCAGACAAATCTAGCTGATACAATTTAAGATGTCACCAGTGCATGTCTTCAGCTGGGACTTAGAGCAGCTGATGGAGTGGAGTGTATGCACTCATACTCACCCAGCTCAGCTCTTTCCATAAAAAATCCAGGGACTGGAGATAAAAGTGCTTTTCAAAGGAGTTTTAACTAAGCTGTGAAGGTGCTGAGGTGCAGGTCTGCATAACTTCTTGTGATGGGTGGTGACATCTTAAACTTTGCAGCTATTTCTCTTCTCAGCATAGTTTTTTTTTCAGTTTTCTTTGCTGGGAGAATGAGCAAAGCAAGGGTTGAAAAATACTCAATACTATCTTTTATGTGCCTCTCATGCTGGAATGAATTTTGAAAATGCAATGTTGTGTTTTGCTCGTTTCTCATATTCTTTCAAAAGCTTTGCTGGAGGTATTCTTTCTGCTCCAAGGGATTTCTCTTGGTGACAGCAATGTCACTTTTGCCATTCATATCTGTGTAAAGCTTTGCTATGAAAAAAAACTTGAAGGAAAGAACAAGAGGAAGAGAAGCAGGAAGTTCTTATATACTGAAGACTTATTATATTGTCACTGATACTTCGTGGTTTTATTTTAAATTAGTTGGATGTTTTAGAAATAGGCTGAGATTCTCCTCCACTCCAGCAGCACAAAATATTATGTTTAAACAGTTGCAGAGCCTTTGCTGAGATGAGACCACATGAACCAATGACTGTCACAGGACCCGCCTTACGGCTCTGTACCAAAACACTAACCCTTAATGATATCTTTGTATCATTTCCACCTACTATAAAAAACAGTCCTAAAAGTTTGTTGCACAGTCTGCAACATAATTTATGTTCAGCATTACTCGAAAATCCTTTGTCTGATAACTGTATGATGAGAATCATGCTTTCAAGGACTTAAAAAAAGCACAATGTGTTTCTTTTGGAAACCAGCAAAATCAGTAATTTTGCAAAATTCATGTGATCTGCCTTTTCTCCCAGCAGCAAAACCCATACCAGTTTAGATCTAATGATTTGATTTTCAATGCAAGATATCTTCAGCATTTTGATCTGAAATGGCATTCTCAAAGCAAGTCAAGAGCAGGTTGAAGAGCTGCTTCAGTGCGATGATTTCCAGGAATTTGTGTAGTCAATATTTCCAGGTACCTCTGGTTTAAAAATAAGTTGAACGGGTTATTTGAGGATAAGTGCTTGACAGTGTTTCTAGAGAGCAGTGTTTTTTAACATCTAGTTACATAAACTGCTTAATGTGAAATTATTCTAATGAAGTGTTCCTGAGGGTGGCAGTTTGGTTTAGTTCTGCCACTGCGCGTGCAGCTTTAGCCACAAATGCCCTGCAGTGTGGATTCAAGCAGCTGAAGGCAGTCTGCTGGCACGTGTTTTGAACAACACACCAGAAGCAGCATTATCTTCTGGTGCAGCCTAGATGTCATTGCAGATTATGCTTATCTCTGCCAGAGCACCTGAGTGACTCAAATATCAACCAGGTAACCTAGAGAGGGAGTCCTTCGACCTACAAATGCTCTCCTGAGTCTTGTCAGATCAGATCCAGATCACAGCTCCTTTCAGAGGAATGCTTAGAGTCAGACCTGAGTATTTTCCAGTACAAAATTTCCACAAATATAGCAGCATTATGTCCATGACCTTGTTCCTTTTTGGAGCTTCTTCCTGCACAACCACTAAAAGCTGAGTGACACTAAGGGTTTTGCTGCCACCTTGCCATGCTTAAATCTCTTCTCCAGAGAGGACAATAGTATCTACCAGGTAATTGTATATGCATACTATGCATACTTATTGGTACAACAGGTACTCAAAACCTGACAATTTTTTTCTCAGTGGGGAAACACTCAGTAAAATGACAATTATGTTTGAATGGGAATATAGTGATCTGCATTTTCTGGTCTTTGCTAAGTCTGCTAAATGCCACAAAAGATCATGTTAGTAAAACTGATAGTCTGTATCTTGCAGAATCAGGTCTTTTGTGAAATTCTGGTAATAGAAGACATATTATTGCCAGGTCTTTATTAGTCAAGAGGCCATGTCTGCAGCTAATGTTCTAAAAAGCTTCCTTTATAAAGCTCCTACTTTGGAGCATAGTATGATTTTCTTGGAAAACTGCTTTCAGTTTTCTTAGGAAAAAAAAGATAATGGACAGCAGTTGAAGACACTCACCACCATTCATCAGGACTTCATCACTATGTAGCAGTTCACACAAAAGTCAAGTTACAAACCTGGAAATAACTGTTGCAGATAACTTCAGTGGCATTGGAATATATAAATTCAAGTATGTGACATCTGCAAGGTACTCTGGTAGCTCCAAGTCTACAGACACCTAAAGTTTGACTGGAAAACTTTGCTGGGAACCTAAAGTCACTCAAACCTTCCTATTCCTGGAGGCATTGCCACCATGTCTCCACTGAACACCAAAGTGCTGTCTCAGACAAAATGACCACAGGGTATCAAGACATACACATGCCTAAAGTCCCCCAGAATGTGTGCTGGGAAGCAGGGACATTGAGTAGACCTTAGCTATATACAAAAAGTCTGTAATTTTCTCCTTAAGCAGCCACTAAGACACCTTTCATTATCCTGATGAATGGTTCTGGCCTGAAGGGGATGGGAGCATCACCAGCGGGTGGGTGCAGGTTGCTGCCAGGCCCCTGCATGGCACGTGGTGTGCCAAAAAAACATGTCAGCAGGCAAAGAGAAATTGCTGTGTGAAAAGCTGTGCCTCAGGCTCCTTGGGAAGCTGGCCTGTGCTGCTGTGTCAAGCAACAGTGAGGCTGAAGGGTTTGCTCAGAGCCAGGAGCGGGATTCCCTAACCTGTTGTGTCTTTGTGCCTGGAGAACAACGCCCCTCTGTTGCTTACATTTGCATTGTGTTCCACTCAAGCACGCCCAGCCAGCAGGCCTGAGAGCAGGGAACTGCTGCTGTGGGACTTCTCAGAATTGTTTTCTCCTCTATGAACACTTTTGGCACTGTAGTCATAAAATATTTCAAGTTGGAAGGCACCCATAAGCTTGTAGCACCCATCAGCTTGGTTCCTTCTCAGACACCTTGCATAGTGAGAAAAAGATCTCCCAGTCATGCTTGGGACCCCGTTCACAGATGTGCACCCTTGTATGGGTCTGGACTGCTTTGTTGACATTACCGAACACATCTTGTCTTAAAAGTACAACAATATGTGGCCCAGAGAATGAAGGGTTAAAACATGGCAATACCGCAGTCCCACTGCCTTTACTGAGTTTAGGCCTGTACTCAGTGTGCTCCCCCTACGCTTTTAAGGCAGCCAAAGACAGCAGGGTTTGCATTTGGATGTGAAAGTCAAACCTTCCTCTCTGCGGTCTGCAGCCCGCGCGCCAGCAGGATGTTGTGGTGGGTGAGAGCCAGGGCTGAAACGCTTCTGCAGGAAAGGAAACAAAACCAGTTCATGTCAGCAGAAGCAAGAGGGAGTAAACGGTATAAACAGTGCAAACTAAATGATACTGTGAATTTCTGCTCATGGCAATCCAGACTACTCGTGATCATGGAAGCACATATTATAAATTGCTATGTTTTGAGCAAAAAAAGAAACATCACTAAAACTGTCTAGAAAACTCCTGACTTGAGCTGTTCCTTGTGAATTGCATGTGTTGCTGTCAAGTGTCATGACACTCTCCTCTAAATTTAAGAAACAAAACAAACAATCTTTGCATTGTTACTTACAGATGACAGCAATAATCTTGGCCAGTTAATGATGTCTTGAGGGTAAAATGCAGACAGCTGGCATTTTATCCATTTATAATAACTTTTTTAATGGTAGCACCATCCCTTCACTCTCACTCTGCCTCTCCCACACATACTCAGCATTTTATGAGTCAGGCTGGAAGAATATCAAGATTCTGATGCAAAAATTAGATTTTGGAAAGTTCTTTTTTAAAGAATGCTTGAGGTGCTTTTTCTTTGCCTTCCTTACTTTTCTGGTCATATTTCCAAGCTGCTGCCTGCAGTATAAGAGTAATGTTTTCATTAAATCTAAAATCTTGAGGGTATTGCATGGATAAGCTGAGGCCACAAAAGAAATACATTTTTTTACATCAAATTTCTAAGAATGCTTCTGTATTTTATTGGATCTCTATTTTTGTGTACACCTGGAAGTCAATGGGGCAGCTCACATGAGATCAAGCCATGTATTAAGCTGTGGCTATAGAAGCAAAGAAGCAATCAGTGTGAAAATCATGAGTTTTATTACTGCACTCACTGTCTATGCACGTTCCCATCCTCAGCACAGGTGGTGTGTGAGCCACTCGTGATCACATCATGATCCTGTGGCTTCACAACCACAGTAGTTGGGGCTTCCATACTTTTAAACCACATGGTACCAAGCCACAGCTTGGACATAAAATTGTACTCTGGACACATTTGTCTCATGAAAAATGTTTATATTACCAGCTTAACCCATTACCACTACTGTTTTAAAAAATATATGTGGTATGAGATGTGTTTCAGGTTTAAAGGTTCACTGGGGTGGTACAGCTGTGAAGGCTGCTGGGTGATCTGGTCACCTGGTTGCTGGAAGGCAACCAGCCCGGGGGAGAAACCTGGCATGAAACCTCTGAGAAAACCTGAGGTTCCACTGGGTGCTCTGCCCAGTCTTGCCCATGGTTATGAGAAGAGGTTCTGCTCCAGAGACAGAGTTGTCTCTACCATGGATACAGCCATGTACCTCCTCCTCACCTGGAGGTCCACAGTCTGAGGGGTGGGCATGATGCCCTCCACCTCCCACCCCTGACATCTGAGTCACCTTTTGGGGTGACTATCCAACAGGGATATCTCTGCCCTCCTTAGAGAAAGTAAAGTATGAGTTTATCCCTCTATAACACCAGCAGTCCATTTTAAAGGTATCTATTTTCTTTTGTTTTAGCTTGTATCTCTAGGGTATGCCTAAGCAACATAAGCCTACCTGTTATACTGCAAAATATCTCCATCTTTGCATAATGAGTAGACAAAACAACCTTTTGAAATCTTAGCCCATAAATCCCAGAAGAAGTTCTCATTAAGGCATCTGATCACAGATCCTATCCCTATGGCTTTCCAGGTAGCACCAGGGCTTTTTGGTGGAAAATCTCCAGAGTAAGTATTGTTCCTTTGAATTTGTCCAGTTACGCGCCCCTAAGCCAGTCCTGACTGGAACATCTGTTTTACTGATGTAATGGTGCAAATGACAGTATCATCTAGACTTTCATTTAGCTGCTTTCCACACATTTTTATTGTCAGACTTTGTTTTCCACTATAACAGCAAAAAATTTTTTAAAAATCCATGCAAGACATAATTTTGCACTGATTGGTGGTAAGGTGAGAGAGAGATGGAGAGAAATACAGGGTGGGGCTCTCTGGATTTCAGAAAGAATGGCTGACAACAAGTAGATTAATAAAATAGCCATTTTAATAAGAGAATAAAGAGAGAAACAGAGTAATTAATTCTTATGTCCCCACAGCATCAGACAGACCCCATATGTATTTTCTCAGGGCATAACCTTCTAAGAAAAGGTTCTTCCTTTATGGTCCTTTAAGCTAGTAAATAATTTCCTTATAAAAAACCCAAATCTTTTCCTGAAGGGTGTTTTCATGAGAGCTTCTCACAGCACTTTCAGATGAGGCCAAAGCCAAACAGGATGGTGTAATTCTGGTACCAAGGGGGAGCTGCCCACAGGATCCTCTCGGTATAATGAGGTGGCCAAGTTTGTCCCATGGTCAAGGGGTCAAGGTGCAGCACAGCTGAGGCTGAAGGCCATGCTGGCTGTGCAGTGTGACACAGCACAGGCCTGGGACTGCTCAGGTTCTCTCTGGAGTGGGGATGGATTCCTTGGTGCACAGCTGCCTCCTGGTCAGGATCACTGCACAGATGGATTTTAGTTGACTCCTTCTAACACTCCTCCTTGTCTCACTTCTGAAATGAAGTCATTCAGTGTACCACTGAAAATGGGAAGAAAAAATGGGGAAGTACATTCTGATGTTGTTTTCAAGTAGAGTAACTGACCTTTATGATAACTTGAGTGTTTCGTGTGTTGGAGCGGACTTTAAATTTTTTTCCAAAGGGAATTTTGCCAAATACACATTTTCTATAGTGTAAGAACTATATTGTATCACGTGGAGTTGGGATACCAAAAGGTACCTAATCCTACTTGGTGTCATGAGATACTTCTGGGCCCTCCTCTTGCAAAATTTTGGTCTTTTCTGATTTCCAGAGCTGCCAGGTACTCTACTATTGGCCCATGTTATACTAACCTGGACACTTCTTTTCCACCCTGTTGTGTCTAAACTGTCAATTCTCTGTCCATGGAGCAGAGTGAGGGAGCTGTGGCTACGGGCAGGGAGGAAGTGTGCAGCAGTGGCAGGGTTTAATTTTGTAATATTCACTTGCTTTATTCCAAAAGATATGCTCTTTCCTTTAGTCTCTTGCCTTTATTTTTCACAGAAGTTTCATTTCCTACATGGTGGAGCAAATGAAGCAAGGAGCCTCATTAATTCCCAATCTTGCTTCTTTTTCTTATCACCGTTCTCCTTATATGACAAGATCCCTGTAGAAAAAAAAAATTAACATTTAATTAAGTGTTATCTTCCATTGTACATACACTAGGATCCAAATTAAGGCTCTGTGGAGGATGCCTTTCATAATTTTAGAGTGTTTAACCTCATTCTAAAGCGTGTCATATAACTGCTGTATGATGAACACATATACTCATTGATAAGAATTATATCTCCATGTGGATAAGCATTTCTACATCTAAGTCCTTCAGGAGGAAGGGTCTCACTCTGGATCTGTGTGTGAGCACACTCTACTCCCCCCCTTCACCAAGGGCTTGTGCTCCGTTATTTTGGCAGGATATGGGTGGGACAAATGCAGATGGCAGAAAGACTGTAGCAACTTGAAAAATGCTGTTTTGTCATCCAAGCTCGAATGGAGCTCCATGGGAGGCAAGCAGTGCCCATGTCACCCCTCCCTCCTGCTGCAGACTTGCAAAGGCCTGCCAGGAGGCAGAGGTAGCAACTCAGCCCCTCCAGAAAAGGTCAGGCACCTTTTGCTGTAGCAAAAACTAATCAAGCTAAATGTGTAACTCCTCACAACCTGCACATACAAGTTCAGTTTGCTCTCTCAGTCATTCTCACTGCTAAACTAAGTCATGGCAAGAGGCAGGGGAACTTCTTCAGATGAATGATTTCGGTGTGCTTAAAAATTAAACTTAGGAATGTGTTGTATTCCTTTTTTTCCTGTGGATACACAATGGCTTTTAGAAGCAAGTGTAATCTTTAAACACACCCTGTCTGATCCCGTGTCACTAATGACATCTTACTGAGCCTCACCAATTGACAGCTGTTTGCTCCTAAATCCTTTTTTAGAGATTTCCTTTCTTAGCATTTCCTGTTAGCACAGTACTAGATATCAGACAGTGCAAGACTTGCATAAATAATATGTAAACTGGATGCAAAAGGTGTTTTCCCTCTAGTCCTCAAGACTGCCTGTGAGCAAGGTTAGAGGACAAGATGGTAAAGATGATGGTTTTCCTGCCCTCTGGCTGATGTTGCTTATAGGAATGAAACTGCTGGGCTCCCACTTTTTTCTACTTCCAATTTATGTAACTTACACGATTTGGTGAGTGTCCTTCATCTTTCCATCTTTTTTTTTTCTGCTAATTACAGGAGGGCAGTCTTGTGAAAGCAAGGATATTGTCTCTCCAGCTTCTTTCCCCTTGCAGAACAAAGCATTCCTCCACTGTGGCTTTGCATTTCACAATGGCAAAATGATGTACAATATTACTAGATCAGAAAAGGTGTTTGAGCTCAGTTTGCACAACAGCAGGTGATTACATCAAGTGCAAACTGCTGTATGATTAAACCCAGTATTTCTAAACATATGCAGAGCTAGAAAGGGTAAGTTTTATTGGAAATTTTCCAGAAGAAAGTATTTGATTTTGCAGCTTGCACTTTGATGTTTATTGAAAATGTCTCAATCGGAGCTGTAAGATCGGGCCCAATATATTCAAAGCAGTTTGAATGTTTCAAGATCGTGTCTTTATTCCATTTCCAAACCCAATAGCTTCAAATCATCACATTCCACCACAGCTGAAGTGATTTATATGTCTTAGCAGTGCTGCAAACTGCAGTCTTCTATCCTGGAACTCTCTCCACGAAGTATTAATGTTCCCCAATGATTTCAAATCACTTCACACACTGTAAAAATGGCTAGGTGATTAACACTCTTAAAAACTCCTTATGCTTGGCAGAGATTTACATTTAAATCCTAGGCATGTAAAAAACCAGGCTGATACTAACCAAAAGATGTATTATTTTGTACCTTTGAACATGAAAGGCATTTCCTAAGCTTTTTTTGCTCTGCTAGTCAGCTAAATGTGTCAGAGTCTATAAAATTACACTCTACCTCTCAACTTCAGCAAGTTCTCTTAAAAAAAGCCGAGAAAACTGGTGGGATTTTTTTGGCATAAAATTTTTTGGCATAAAACTCTGCCACTATTACATTATATTTCCCTAAACGAAACACTGTTTCTCACTACCCTTTCTTGTCTGCTTTTTCTTCTCCATGGGCTGTACAGAATCTCCTGTTCAGCACAGGATATTGCTTATATAGACAAAGGGGTGGCTCTGAGAACATACAAAGTAAATCCAAAGCTGCATTCAAGGATTAGAGTAAATCTGCTGGATTTCTCCTTCCTCCTCCCTTTCTATGATCTGGTGAAATGAAGGGACACAGAATAAGTGCATGTGAGGTTGGATCAGTGGCTGTTGATGTGTTGGCTAGAAGCAGATGGACCTTTCAGATTTGTTGCCAATGGATAAAATAGTATTTGCACAGGTGGAGTAAGAACAGTCCAGCATGGCAATTCTCCTGTTTTTTAGATGCAGAACAAGTTATCCTTTCACTTTCTTGAAAGAAAAGGGCAGAGTTTATTGCCTTCCCTAACCAGCTTTGAGCACACACAAAATCTATCCCCTCTATGCTTGTGCACATAAATACAACCTTCACTCATGCTGGTTCTGCCTTGGAGATGGACTCCTCCAGTAGTTCAAATTATTTTCTCTTCCTTATACTCCTTTTGCTCTACCACACTTTTGTGTGTCAGCTCTTGCTCTTAGCCCTCCTGAGTGCCAAAATCTGTGTGTTTGCTGTATCTCATCAGACTGGAGCTAAACTCTGCTGTCAGCACGTCGCTGCCACACCACTACAGTCAGTCCTATTCAAGGCTATAATGAAGGGCAGTACCAGCCATGTACAATACTTGTGGTGCAAACTGAAAAGCTTCTTGATAAAAGGATTCCTTCCTGAGAGTGTGGCTAGGGGATTTCAGCAACAGCCCTGAGAGCAAACAAGCTGAACCACATAGTTCTGTAGCAGAGAGAATTACTGATGTGTCAGTAGGGAAAACTCAATGTCAGCTCCCCCAGAGCACTAGGTTTGTCCAAGCTTCTTATTTTCTCTGCTAAGCTTGAAGATTTTAAATTTTATTTATTTATTTATCTAGATATTTATTTATTTATTATATTTTCTTCCTTTTGTCCTGTAGGGAGAGGAAAAGTCTGCAAACTAAACAATACCTGACAGGCAATCTCACAGTCCTACAAGCAGAGAGTCTGTAGGATGAACTGAGCTATAACAACAGGAGCAAGAAGTCTGCATTGGCCTGCCTTTGAAAAAAGTAGTCATGGGATCTGTGAAGATATCACTGTGATGCTTCTAAGATTAAGGAAAGTCCAGACTGTTGGTTTTATTTTTTAAAGGGAAGTTTTTAATCTACATCTGTGTTTTGGATGCACACATAGAAAATTTTGAAAATTAGATGGAAATGAAACATTAGCTGGTCTTCAAAGCTTGTCACTGTTATTTTTTGTAATATTCACTTGCCTGCTACTATAGGAGCAATCAGAACTCCCTAGAACTACTGCATGGGGCTCCTCATTTCCTCTCAGCAAAAAACAAGTTCCAAGCAGCCAAAAGTTAGGAAGTGTGGTGTGCTCCTCACAGAGAGGGTCCAAAGGATACCACGACAAGTGGACTGCCACCTTCCCCTGTTCCAGAGGAGCTAGCTTGAGTTTAGTTCTGATGGAGATCAGTCGTGTTGCCTGAGGGGAGCAGGATGAAAGCAAATGCACACAGATCCTGGACAGCTGTTTCCTGGTCCTTTCTGGACAGCATGGTGACTTGTATTTCCTGCATGCAAGATGAATGTTTTGGTATTTACTTACTTGGCAAGGTGAAATGATGATTAACTTGTCTTGGTTTCTGCAGTCTGATGTGCAGAGTGTGATTAGCTGCAATGTGCGCACACATCACCCCCAGCAGCATGAGCGTCAATCTCGGCAGGAGCGCTGCTTTCAGCTCCTCCTCAACCACGGAGGGCGGTGCTTGTATTTCCCCTTCCTTGGCTCCACGCAAAGCTGCTTGTTTGTCTTTTATCTGAAGGTTTAGTGAAGGTATGGGTGTTTTGAAATCCCGTGGTTAACACTCCCCAGCTTCTGGGCTGGCCCAATGCATGGTGGTGAAGATCCAGTGGATGTGAGCTGGCAGTCTTTAGGGGCCAGCTGCATTACAGATTGCCCAGGAACATCATCCTCGTCCTTCAGTCCGGGCAATACCTCCCATGAAGAGAGAGTTCAATCTGATTTTAACAATGTGCTTGGAGTACAATGAGAAATAATATAAAAAGTTGTGATGACAGCAATATAAATCAGCACAGCAGTCAGTGGGAACACCCCACAGGCCATTCATCCATACACTTCCATTAACTGGTCTTCATTCTGTGACTTCATTTTTTCCCTGTGTTTCACTGCAAAGGATTTACAGGTCTGGATATTAAATCTATCTGACTTCTGTAACAGAGTTGTAAACAACACTGCAATCTAAATTTAAACTCAGTATCTGAGACACCTACTCTTTCAGATTAGAGATAAGGGAATTTAGGGGGAAAAAATGCTCAGCTCTTCCAAGACTCATCTCTTCTCATTGTTTCCAAAGACTAAGTATCACCTTCAGAGTTTCTGCCCTTTTCATCATGTGCCTGGAGCTATACTCCATAAATTTTGTATGGATTCACTAGAATTGCTAGAGCTTGTGGTTCTAATACCACCTTTTCTTTTCTGTAATGCAGAAGCCTGTACTACAGAAAAGAGAGAAGGAGCCTAAATGAAATGTTCCACAGCCCCCAGTCTTACGCCGAGATATCAAGGAATGATGGCAAACTAGAGAATGAAAAAGACATCTCAATTTTTTTCTAGTTTCTCCTTTCTGGCTGGCAGCAGATTTTTTTGTGCTAGAAATTACATATATACTACAATTTCATTATAATAATTTCGAGTGAGTTTATGCATGTTTCCTGGTGTGAAACTCTGTGATATCCAACACACTTTTGTTTTGGAAGTTGAAAAATGTTCCTTGCAGGAAGAGAGACCTTTCAGGCTGTGACAGGAATGATAATGGCTGTGCCAAATGGAAATGCTAATGGCATTTGTGTACCACCTTTGTGTTATTTATCAGTTTTACCCATCCTCATCCTGCCCAAGCCATCCCAAATATTTCTTGTGGCAGAAATGTACTGAATTGTTACCTAATGGAGTCTGCTCCTGAAAATCACAAACCTCAGATGTTCAGAGCAGCAGCCAGGCCCAGAGTAACGAATACCCTCATCTTGAGGGTATGTTTGTGCAGCAAAGCAAGTACATTGGGCCTTCTCTTATCTCCTCCTTTTTGAGTTTTCAGATTGTCTCCATGCAAGCAGCACAGGGGGACCCAAGAGGGAGGAGGTCAAGCCAAGCATAAGTCACGGTGTGAATAAGCACAGGGAAGATGGTGCTGGGAAAATCTCCTGGGATCTTGCTGTTCTGAGTGCTGGCCATGCCAGACCCCCTTCTGAGAAGCTGTCTCCAGCTTGCTGACTGTGCCTTGTTCAAGGAAGCAAAGTTTTGTACATTATTTGTAAACAAGTGGAGCCGTGTCAAAAACACCCGCTTCTCTTAGCATTACTCTTCCTAACAGAAAATTACCACAGAATGCTGAATTTTGGCTAGGTGTTGAGGTTAGAACACAAAAAGAAGAGAAACACTGATTTAAACACACAAAGTTTGTTTGATTCTCTTCAGGCATCCTGCAAAACTAATTTTCTTTCCTCCTTACCCCCTGCCTGAGGCACCCATTGTCTATAATTCAGGATTCCCTTGGGAATGTAATTTCTCTTGGAAGTCATCCTTCCTTGTTATTTCTGATAATTTTTTCCCCTTGGAACTTGCCATTTGCGGGAAATACTAATGATTTCTGAGTTTGATATGATGTGGGCCAAAGCTAAAAATGAAAAAGAGAGAAAAAAAAAATTGTCCTTGAACTGGGAACATGGCCTTTTCAGACAGCTTCATCTAACTAGAACACTCCTGAATTACTGTATGCATTTTTGTGTAATTTCAGGAGAGCGTTCTGAGAAGTTGCTCTGTAAATGCATAATGCCCTTGATTTTTCAGTGATAGGCTTGATTTTAGCCATGGATTTCAAGGAATTTTACAGAGAACAGCCATATCATGGCCCTTATTCTAAGGAACATGAGATTTTAAACTAGAGAGGATGATTTGCTCAACATCATACCATAAGGGAAGAGAAGGCAGATCTCCTGTAAGGAAAGTCAATATTCACAAAAAATATCCAGCAGTCCCCATCCCTGTATCTCAGCATGAACTGATGCTTTAATTGGCTATGTACACAATTTTGAGTCACTAATACAGATTCTATTGGAATTGAAGCTGTTTCTGAGTGACCTCTCTCAAAGCTTGCCGTTTCATTTATTCATGGATTTTAGTACTATGTTTACAGCATCCCATTTGTCTTGTTCTGTTGGCCTGTAAAGGAACAAAATGTACTATTCTTCAGACCTGAGTCTATACAAAGAATGATGCACTATTGGCAGATAAAACCGGAAAAATATGAAATAACTAAGCTGCCTTTGGCGATTCAAGTTGGATTAGTAGAAAGAGAAAGGTCAAAGTACTGGCAAATTCCTTCTCTCATCTGGAGGGAAGTGAGCAGAAATCTCAGAGGCAGAAAGTACATTCTTCAATGTGGAATTCTGACTGATAATATAACAGACTGAGCTGAGAATGAGGGGGAGGAAAATCCAATTGATTTAAGTAAAATTTAACAGACATAGCTGTAAGTAGGTTTTCTCTCTATTTAATAATAAAGGTTTGAAAGTAAAGCAATTAGTTGAAAATTATTAATTTAAAGACAATTAGTTGGAAAAGATCTGTGAATGACATCATGAAGGGTAAGAAAACATTTTCTGAGTTTAATATCTCTTTTTCTTACACTGTTTTCATACAGCTGCAAATGGTATCTCTTCCTTTGCTACAGCTCATCTTGTTTAAGCCATTTTTAAAAACCTCATAGTTAATGTTTCGGTGAGCAGTAGAACTTGGAACCAGATATTCCCTGAAAAGCCAGACAGTGTTGTTTGCTTTTTAAATGGGAAATGATGCATTTAATGCTTCTGAAAGCAAATGACTAAGGCCTGGATCCTCAATCCTCAATCATCTCCTCTCCTCTCAATCTTTGTAGGGCTGAAATGTACTGTGGGCTCTTTGGCATCCATACATTTTTTATCAGGCACTGGCTACTGCCAGTGCCTTAAGTCACAATTTGACCTGTATGCTGGAACACAGATTTTGGTGGACACTGATAGCAGCAGGGTGATTCACTACCTGGCATTATCTGACTGTACCAGTCAGCATCTCCCATGAGTCTGGGGGGAAAAACCCCTAAAAGTTCACACAGACCTATAAGCTGTTCTGTGGCAGATTTAAAGCCTGGAATGTGTCTTTCTGTAAAATGTACTTACCCCTCACTACACTTAGGCATGTCCTCGGAACAATCATTCGGGATTAGCTCCTGAAATAACATTAAAGTTGCAGCAGCAGCCATAACAGGGTTGTTACCAGCAGGACCAGACTGGGTGCATGCTGAGGGTAACAGCTGGTGCAGAGAAATGAATAACCAGCCATTGTTCCTGCACCTGGCTGGTACCCGCTCCCACAGACAGAGATGATAAACAGGGCAGCCAGGGATTGGTGTATTTTTCTGGAGAGGAATGAATTAAATGATAATTGTGGCAGAAGTGTATGATGTGTAGGAATTATGTATAAATGAGATGTGATGAACAGGATCTTCCACTTTCTCCCATCAACGACAGCTTTTTAGCTCTCTTGTCTTAGGGACAGAAAGACACTGGGGAGAGGGTCCTTTCACAAAATGGAAAAGAGGGGAATCACCAGACCAGGAATGCAAATGAGCCTTCCAGCACACTGGACGAGACTCTAATCCTCATTATTCTTTGCGGGTGCAGAGGAGATTTCGATTGTTGCTTTTGTTAGCGAAATGCAACTGAGACATGACATGTACAGGAGGCCCATCTGTTGATAAGAATGAGGATGGTGGGAGAACAGTGAGTGCTGAGCTCAGCCTGCCCTGCTGCTTGCAGTGGCAAATGTACATGACTGCTATCAGCCTCGGTGATGTTTTCAGGAACGTGGAATAGCTGACTGTTATCACCACAAAGGGCTCTACCTGGTGACTGCAAGGGACAGGTAAGCCTGCTGCACTGGCTGTGCTTAGGAGGCTGGAGAAAGAGACCTTGTCCATGTGCTGCAGCTGCCCTGGTCCCATCACCAGGAAATAAAGTCTGAGTCAGTGGGACTGAGTTTCAGCACAAGGAGAACTCATGCTCATGGCTTTGCTTTGGAGTCAGGACCTTCGCCTTTAATCACGAGTGCTCAAACTCCCTTGAGTTGAAGGGACTGCATACAGCACCACTTTCCCTAATTTCATGTACAGTTCTGCAGTGGTCTGCAGCTTCCCCACCACAGATGTCTAAACCAATCTTCTCATTCAGTTGAGTAGTAGCAATAAGTAATAGCAGAACCCATCTCCTGAGATCTCATTATAAATCCCCAAACCCGTGCGTTTACACATAATTAGTGATAGCAAGAGAGACTAATCCCCCGCCTGTTGCTCCTCCCAGGGTTGGCAAATGTTTCCCCACTGGATTTTTGGAAACTCAGTTGAGTTTTTCAAAAGTAAACACCACAAAAGTGAAATAAAAACTTTCCCATCCCTTCTCTTTCAAGAACTGTTGCTATACCACCTTCCTACAGTCGCAGAGAAAACTTGCCCAAGTGTGGCTTGGAGCCTTTGCAGAAAATAGCATTCATTATTCAAAGAATGAGTAACAGCTGACACATTATATGCTGTGTTTCCTTTTTTTTTCCCTTAAGAAATGGCAGAGATAAATGCTAACTAACAACTTCTTTGGAGTAAACACTCATGGAGAACTGGAAAAATTTCCAGGTTACAGATAATTTTGTATTTTGCAGCTTCCCAAAAATCAGGTGTTTTTCACAGACACATGATATTCCCATGGAAAATCTGTACCCTGTCTGTAATCTCAGCAATAACAATGTGAAATTGATATATTTTTCTTCAGCTTCGTCACCTGCCAACTTCTGAACAGCAGCAGTGAAGGTGAGAAATTCCACCAATTTTCCCTCAGTAGTTGCAAAAGCTATGAATGTGCTGCTCTGGAAGCAAAACTCTCAAGACTTGAAAAATACTTGGGGCTTCACAGGAATCTGCATTCGGTCCGTTGTCACAAATTACTTCTGAGCTGAGAAACTCACATTTTCCAGGACAAATTTCACTGGCCAACTGCAACAAGCCTGTCTGCCACTATTCCACACTAGGGACAGACAAAGATGCTTCAGGAGACCCAGCTTTCATTGTCTTAAAAGTTGGAAGGCTTCACATACACTACTTAAGAAAATGGTAAGCGACTTCTAGGACCAAAACTACTTACAGGGACTGGGTTGAAGAACCAAAGTCACTTCATCTCTTGCTTTTGGAGTTTGGGCCAAAGCCATTGAGAGAGGGGAGCTGCAGCACAGATATTTCCAGGCACTCAGTGAAGGGCTTTACTAACAGAGAGGTGAAAGTGGGATCAGCAGAAATCACAGATGGGGGCCACAGAGTGAGAGGATGAGGGACTAATTTCTCTTCTGTGTGGGTGTTTGTGAACGACAACTAACTAGAGCCCTCCAGATGTGAGTTTAGTCATCTTAAGCAGCTGGGTGAGCAGTAATCTGCTATCTGGAGAGGTGATGGTAATAGCTAGCAATAAACCAACCAAAGTACTCCCTTTTATCTCCCACAAAGGATGTTTTATTTCTTTGTTATGGGTAGTTCTATTTGATCAGCTTGAACCTGGGCATGAATGAACATTTGTTGTGGAGAACTGCAGAGGTCTAAGTTTGAGTTTTCACTATTCTAATCTAATTATTTCTTTCTAAACTTATGCTTACATAAAAGCACCTACATAGAAAGTTTGGAACACAGGTTTTTTGTATTAAATATTTCTGAGAGGAAGATTCCAAAACAATTCACAACATCTTCCTATTTGCTCTCTCTCACGCTTTTTGACAGCCATGCAGTGGAACATGGCTCTCTCTGTCAGCAATTTAAGTAAAATGGCACTATTTTATCTTCTCCCGTTTCTTGTTGACTGACCCTGATTTCAAGTGTGCAGTCTGTACCTACTGAGAAAGTCTTGTTTGTTCCTATACCACCATGCTGACGCACTAACTCATTTCTGTTACTGATGTTTTCAAGCTCATTTTTTAACCTCAAAGGAGATTATACCAAGAATGAAATACTGGCCAATACAATGCAATTTAGAAGCTTCAAAACCCTGAACTAAGGTAGGCAGGAAATTTAGCTATGGGAATGCAAGACACTGAAAAGCACATAATTTCAGAACATTTCCACCAACACAAGGAACAGTTTTAAAATATCTCTGCAATGCTACGTCTGCAGGCAAAGAAACTAGGCTATTTGACTCAGAACTTCTTGTGATAGCTGCTTCAAGAGTATTTGAAAATACAGCGGGTAATTTTCTTGGGAAACTAAAGCCCTGGCTACAAGAACAAGATGATCCTGAATGTATATAATTTCTAAAAGGAAAAGATTTGGGAAGTGTTCCAGTCAGTTTGCCCAGTTACTTCAGACAAAATTGTGACTTACAAAATGTGGCACTTTTCCATCAGAGAGACCTCACTCATTTTGAGCCATCCACTTTGACTTGATCTCTAGAGCTCAAACACCTCAGGCACGGTCTCGTCCTCCCAGCCACAGACCAGAAACCATAACTGCTCAATTCCTTGCATGCCTCTGTACTTCTTCCATAAGGAAGTCATGGAAACCTAATCTCCAGGATCTGGATGAGAAGGAAAAAAAAGTTAATTTATGTGCAAGCAAAAGCTTGCCAAGCTCAGAATAACGTCTCATCCTGGGAGTTGGTGTAATGTTCTTACGATAGGCTGCAATATTTTATTCCCAAATTGGGTAAGCTGGTAGGTACCAATGTGAGCATACGGGCAGGTGACACCTATGAGCAGTGAGCTGCTGTTCGCCAGCCAGGAAAAGGCACGTCGCGAGTGCTGCTGTTTTCCAGCTGACGGGCAGCATCTCTGGGTGCAGGAATCCCGTGAGTAGGAGTTACCAATTTCCCGCAGTGCCTCCCCCCGAGCCCGGATTCCTGGAGAAGGTGAGGCTGCTGCCCCTCGACAACGCCTCTGTGGAGGCTCGGTGCTTCCCGCTCTGCTCCAGGGGAGCGCAGCAGTTTGAGTGTTCCTGTAACTCGCACCCTAAAGGTTCGCCCCCGCTGTCCGTCACCCACGGAGCTACCCCAGCAGGAACCACACGAGCTGAGAAATCCAAAGTCAGGGCTGTGCTGCCGTAAGGCTTTGTGCTCCTTAACCCGCCCCCTCCCTCCCCGAGACCGCATTGTTTTGGTTTCCTTCCACCCCCTTTTCATTCCTGCACCTTCAGGTGACGTTTTCCAACTGTTCCCGCTGTTTGGGCACTCAAAGCGCCCGGCACGGCGCGGCGGGAGCGCGGCCCCGAGCGCACGGCCGAGGCCGGGGCTGCGGCGAGGAGCGCACGGAGACCCCCGCCCCCTCCCCGTCCGTCCATCTGTCCATCTGTCTGTCCGTCCGTCCGTCCGTCACCCCTCCCCGGCCG